>JAPDSC010158934.1:0-25068 GCA_026290005.1 Latrodectus geometricus
ACTTTTATTCCATTACTTTTATTCTTTTATGAGAGATATCAGCTCGATAAGTATTTTCATTGTGTTTACATTCTAATTCTTAACAATGACAGCTTATTTATTCTATAACATTTATTCTATAACTATTAAAATAATAAAAATTACGTCTGAGTAAATTATACAGATTTCATCAGGTGAACACTTCAGAACAAGGACTTACCTTAACAGATTTCATATAACTATCACCATTGCTGAGAAATTTACTCCTGGCTTTGTTCAAGTTCTGCATACCGCCCCACGAGACACCGGCCCCTTTGAAGGGCCACCGTCCCTCAAAATTCATGCTTATTATTCAAAGGGTCGCCGTTAAAGAAAAATTGAAGGATCACATTTCACAGAAGTGCATATTAGCTCTGCCGAGGGAAACTAATGACGAAACTGGGAAGAAGAAAAGGGAAAAAGAGATTCTCTCTCGTTGCTGTGTTTCCTTTTTATTGATTGTACCAATGATCTTAGCAACGGGAAATGAAAATATTCCCTCTTACCTTACCGAATATTTCAAAATTTAGGGACAAATAGCCTTACGATACTTTCAATATGAGTAGCATCATTACAAATTGATTAAAATCAGATAGTTATAATTAAAGAAAATATTTGATAAGAGAATCTGAAATGGCTTAATTTTAATCTTAATGAAATATTTTTGGGCTGAATAGTTTGATTTTGTTATTAAAGTATTAGGTTGTCCGGAAAGTTCGTGCCTATATTTTAGGACAATTAAAACGCAGCTTATTTAAATATTGATATACATTTATTAAATTATATAGGTACCATTCTGCTCCACAACCTTTCTCCGTCTTTCGTGTAGCTTGAGAATTCCGTCCTTCCAGAACTCTCAGATTTCTCGGCAAAAAATTTGTCCAAATGAGTATTGATCTCTATTAAAGAGTCTATTAAGAGAAATCCTTCATCCATTATCCTCGCCCTAAACACTGCATATCTTATTTGCTGCTTGTGTGGCATTTTTGCCCTTTTCGAAAAAGCATCAAATGCCACCATATTCTAAGGCGTACAAAACTGATAAAGATTAAGGAATCATGAGCAAATTTTTTACCAAATATGGCTGATGCTATCTCTTATAGAATATGTACACATGTCATTTGTTTCCAATAATCGTGATATACCAGCCTGGTCCCTGGTATCTACCGAAAATCAGCACGAACTTTCCGGACAACCCAATACTCCACTATATTTGTTGAATCTGATCAATTCAGATATATGAGCTTCTTTAAATATATTTTTGTTTTAGTTGTAGATAATTATATTAGGGTCGCACTAGCATGAAGACGTCAGTCTCGCAACCTGAAGGTTATAAGTTCAATAATGAACCCAGCTAAAAGCCATTTGTGCCTCAACGCTTTTTCATGTTAAATATTATGCAATGTTTATTGTCTTTGGGGATGCATAAAAGTTTAAAGAATTTCCAATCTCAAATATTAACTTTGTCACTTGATTGGCATCCTCAGGAAGGCTGATGTTAGCGAATTCAGACAGCACAAATGAGTAGCAATATGTAATAAAACTTTTACATATTTATTATTTTATCATTAATTAATAAAACTTGTTTTATTGAATTAATTTTGCTACACTAGGGTGATATAATAATAGGGTGAAATATTTTATAAATTACTGCAATAGTTGTCTAATTTGAAATGAAGTTTACAAGTCGATTTATTCATTTACTTTTTGTAATTATTATCAAAATTAAAAGTGTGAATAATGCTAGTTTAATAAATAATTATTTAACATGTTATACTATTTAAAGACAAATTTGCTCTCTATTGTTGCTGGCAAAATCTTAGCCCCTAGCTTTCAAAAGAAGTTTTATCCTAGATTATACCGTCTGTTTTAATATACAAGGCAAATTATGTATAAACAATTGTAAATCACGTATTTATAAACAATAATAAGTTACGAATTTATACATTAATCAGTAATTTTACATTGATTACTGTTTATATATTTTGCTGGTACATCCATAAATATAAAACAATCCACTTTTCCAATAATACATAAAATTTATATTCACAATCATTTTGAATTAATTAACTAATACTTTGTTATATTTATAAAAATATAACATAACTAAGTCGCTACCTCTTTTGAAACGAAAATAAAATACTCAAACATATTAAATTACGCACATATTGACACAATTAATAAATGCACCAATTTTAACAATAAGCTATACTCTTGTACCAGATAGATTAATCGCATTATTTATACTTCGCTCAGTTAAATCTGTCACCCAGAGCGCATGCGTTAGAATTCCTATCTGTAGCCGAGTTTTGGTGCTGTATCTCGAAACACTGATTAAATTTAAATTATAATTAGAGAGTTACTTTCGTATTTCGGACACGAGCAGGTGTTCCGCCAATCATTGTCTTAATATGATGTTTACCAGTGCGAGAAGGCACTACAATAAAATAGCTTTGTCCTTTTAAAATGTTACTGTTTGTACAATATTTGTGTTTTAATTAAATTGAGTCCATTTAAAAATAGTTATTGTTTATGAAGCCTTGTCTACAAGCATATTCCTTTTCAACTTATTCTTTTGAAATTTATATGCATATTAAATAAAACCATTATGTTAAGAATGATGTTTAAATGTTTTATATTATTAATCCTCAATGGGAAATAATTAATCGGATTCACTATTGTTAAGTATCTTCTATTACATCATATTGTTCTTATTTGTATCGTTTTAGTTCATTTATAAAAAAATAAAGGAATAAATATGAATTTTTTATTAAAAAAATCATATTTTTTAATTTCATGGACAGAAAGCTTATATTTTTGGTTTGATAAGTAAAGTTTAAAAATAATCAAGGTAGAACTGAGATAGGGGAAACATTTTATGGATTAAAATTTTCATAAAACTGAATTAAAAGTTTTTAAACAAAAGAACGAATTATATCAATAATGTTTGAAAACATTAAAGTATTTATGACAAAACTTCGCATCAACATAAAAGATTTGGAAATAAAGAATTCATGAAACATTTTCCTCAATTACAATAATATTTTCTTAAAGCCATAATTTTTCAAAATGCGTTTAACTTTCAAGGTCATCAATAATATATTTAATCACTATACAAATCACTTTTGAAAACAAATTTTAAGAAGATTAATCTTTTTAATTTTGAAGCTTTTGCAATATTTTATGTTTAAATAAAATAGAATTTGAAACACTGAATCTATAATTAATAAACAGAATTAATTGAATTCCAAACAGTTTAGTATGAAATTATAAATTTGATATCTTGATTATGGAAGTTGAAGAAAAGCTTTTCTTAAAATACGGATATGTAATAGTGGTTCATATCGGATATGTAATAATGGCTTAATTTTAGGACAGTGCGTTTTTTAATTACAAATGTTGAGTTTTACCGCTGATTTCATCATACATACAGAGTAATCACTGAGAAAAAAGAAGAAAATTTCGCCTGAAGACCATTTTTTTTTATCAAAAACTTGAATTGGTTGACGCTAACCCATGCCACACTGTCAATATTGAAAGATATTTGATAATAATCTAAATGGACATCGGAAGAGAAGCCCAGAGTTTCTAAATCTGCAATAAGTTATGCCATTGAATTGATGCATGTCACTTAATAAAGAATGTGAAATAAATTTTAGCAATGTTGCTTGGATAGACATGTCTTATGCTTAATCCCCTCTTGGATTGGTACCCAGGAATATTCTTAATCAGAGTGATATCTTATTGTTCTTTCTCTGACTTACTGTTGCCAATACAACATAACTAATAAATCTCTGACACGCTGGCAGATATAGCCTTTCAGCTAATCTGTTTTTCGTTACCCTAATTATGTAACTGCTTTTGACTTTAGACACCAGCATATAGCACTATTTAGTACATAAAAATTTAAATACTGATAGTGAATTAAATAGCTTAGTCAGCTCTAATAACCCTTGAACTCTTGGAGATTTTAAGAACGTGCTTTTACTATATATTCTTATTTATTTTGCTCATTTTTGAGTTTGCCTATTAAATACACTTGGTTCATTAATCATCTCGTAATTATAAACCACGACACATGAGTGAGCATCTACTTCTCCAAATTCCAATACTAAACCATCTGAGGGAACATTTGACACCAGAAAAGTTTAGCAGCTGTAAATCCTCGCAGATTGTCAGTCTACATTTGGTTAAGTTCAAAACCCTGCTATCTTCAAACAAAGAGCGTTCATTAATGGACAAACGACATTCCACAACAGCTGCTTTAATTTTGTATATATTTTGTAGGTATGGACTAGCAAAATTTTAATTTTAATGGTTCCCAACAAAATTTTCAAGCACATTCATTAGGAAGCACATTGTCATCCAAAATGGTGCAGTAGGCATCGGCGTTGAGCTTACCATGAATGGGGGCCAAGGGTCCCAGTCCATACCATGAGAAACACTTCCAGACCAAAATTTCACCTCCGCCGAACATGACTGTTGGCACAATGCATTCTTGCAGGAGACGTTCTTTAGGCAGACGCCAGACCCTACCACCCAAACAGTAAAGGGTGAACCTTGATTCGTTGCTCCAAAGAACTCGTTTCGACTGATCTAATGTCCAATTTCGATGTGCTTTGCACCACATTAACCGAGCAGCGAGGTTGGACTCTATATCAAAGGCTTATTGGCAGCAGCACGATCATGAAAACCAAGCAGATGTGCTTCCTTACGGAAGTATTCTTTGAAACAATACTCCCAGATGCCTGATGAAACTCCTCGCGGATTAGAGATCTCGGTTGGGTGCGGTTCTTCCAAATTTCTCTGGAAAGAGCTCTTCAGTCTCTATCTCAAAATTTCGCTGGTCTGCCAATCCACTTCTTAATCACATAGGCCACTGTCGATTTTGAGTTCTTCAGATTGCTAGATATGTCCCTTAAGGATCGGTCACATTTGTGATATCCGATAATTGTACCTTTCTCGAAATCAAAGAGCTCCGAACTGTGTGGCATCTTGCATGCGACTAATGCTGTTTCCTACACGATATATACCGGCGGAGGCCGTGACGTACCTCAGGACCACTGATATCGTCATTTTCATAGGTGTCGAACTACTTATTGGTAGACAGTGTATAACAAGAAACTGAAGTCATGTTCTTTCAATTATGTGCATAAAATTAATTAACTTTAATTAATAATAAGTCATCTCAACTAAAATATTATATTTTAACCACTATCATTTGGTAAGAAGTTAACTCCCTTATCAGGTATGGCTGTTTGTTTACAGGAGTTACAATCCACTTTAAACCAAGTCTGAGTCATAATAGACTTCATTTGCCAAAAGTGTTCATAGAGTCACAAACTAGAACGAACAAACAATATTATCCGGTGGTTACAGTCATTTTATAAAATGATGCAAAAAACATTTAATTATATAAGATTCCCACAGTTAATTACATAAATTTTATTAATTTTTTTAACCGATATTGGATTATGAAACAATATTCCACTTTAATACACATGAATCCTTTTCTTTCAGGTTTAATTTACCTCTAAAATTTCCTTTATTAGATTAAAAGTTTTCTTAATCATTAAAACACTTATGATTATCGCATATTAGAGTGTGCCGATGATAATTTTCAAGGCAATTTAGTCACTAACATAAATTTTTATGGAAAAAAAAACCTAATTTTACTGGAAAAAAATTAAGTTTATGAAATTAACATAATTCTAAATTCAAGTGAATTGAAACATTCATTAAAATAATAATTTATTTTACAAATATAAAATAGCAATAAATAAAAATAAATAAGATAATCATGTGATGAAATAATTTTCAATCCTTGTAATATCTTGTATCTCGGTAGTGATCCTGCTCCGATTTTTTCTTTTTCTTGTCTTCAGCATATGGAGGTGATGGTCTTAAGCAGCTTTGGTTTGCAAAAATCGTCTTGATCTTATGTGGTATAAGAGCCTCATCTTTTCCACAGAATATTACCCTATGAACGAAATGAGAACATAGTTAGAAAACTAAAAATCTATTTTCCTTCAAAAGAAATGTCAAGGTCAGGCTCATTTATTATGCTGTTAGATTATTTTATATTATATTTATATAATAAGATTATAGAAATAAAAAGTGAATGGAACATTGTAAAAATTTTCTTTCCTTAAAAATGCAAAGAAGTAACCCACAACACACTAGTTAAAAAGTCTTGTTCTACAACAAGAAACGAATGCAAATTCGTTTCTTGAAGCTCATTTTTGGCGAGCGAATTTTGGCTCATTTTTGGCGAGTAAACAGATTCTCATAGCAAGATGATTTTAACTGATCAAGGTACCGAATGCATTTCTTCTTATACACTATTACGATGCTATTCCTCAACATGTAGTAGTATAAAAGGGCAATCGAATAGACTTGAGAAATACAAACAAAGTTTAAAAAGTTTTCAACAAAGTTAATTACTGTTATGTCACTAAATCTGGAAAATGTCTAATCTAAAAAGTGACGAATGGTCTCCTGACATGTTAAAGGATAGACAAAGGCTTAGCACGGTGGGAATGTCGGAGAATTTGCCAAATCAAGTTTGTGAAGATGTTTAAAAAGGTAATCGGATTCAGTTTTAGTTCCAAATTGTTGGCAACATCATCAGTTCTAGATAGGTCACGAGAGATATTTCATGTCACTCCAGCTCTTTCTCTTCACCATTTTCCCAAAAATCCTTTAAAGATACACTTTAAATCTAGCAGGATAATAGCTATATTAAATAATCTACACAGATTTGAATTTGTCAAATCAAATCTTTGCAGATGTTTAAAAATGTAATCGGATCCAGTTTTAATTCCAAAGTTGGCAACATCAACAGTTCTGGGTAGGTCACGATAGATTGGATTTTTCATGTCTTTAACTCTTTCCCTTCACTATTTTCCCAAAAATCCCTTAAAGATACGCTTTAAATCTAAAATAAAAATCTTAAAGATACGCTTTAAATCTCAGGATAAAAAAAAACTATGACAAGAAATCTTTTTTTTTTTTTTTTACTTTAAAACGGCAGGTAGTATAAATAATTGAATTTTAAACTAATTTATCAAAGACAAATATTTAACAACCGTGTTTTAAATTTCCTTACTTTATTGTATTCATTTCCAGTTGTCAATGCATACCGACAGAATCTATTTAGCAGTCATAATATTTGTACCATAATAAAGCGATGTGGTCGTCAAGTGAACAGGCAACTTTCTCTCCAAATTTCACAAAAATGAAGTGACATTAGACTTAAGGAACTTTAAGGTAGAACGGTCCTCTCAGCAAGATAGTCATTGGATAGGGCAAGTGTCAAACCTGATAATTTTCACATACATATGCGAAACATTTTTAGATACCAAGCAATAGCGAACGAGTTTAAAGTAAACAGTCGTGAATGATAGTCATAAGATAACGACACATTAGTGAATTGTTTGCAGTTTTGAAAAGCAGGAAGAAAATTTAATTAGTTTAGAATCTATCAATGAATTATAACATTCCATTGAATTTGAAGGGGTTATTTTTTATAAGTCAAGTATCTGTCCTTAAATAGTTTACTTAAATAAATATAAAAAAAGAGCTTGGATTAATGTCATCAGATGAATATAGATAATTTGATGAATTTGTTGCTTATGTTTTGGAGCAAAAGAGGACTAATTAAATTTGAATTCATGGATTAGATATTTGCAATTATAAGTTTAATAGAATTTATATATTTATAAGTGTAACCCAAACATCCAAGTCTCAGGTGGGAATTCAAACCCCAAACTGTTGAATTGAAAGTCAAATTCAGTTCATTAGATGAAAAATTTAACAGTGAATCCTTATCTTTTCAAACTGTGATGAGAATAAGCAGGAATTTCAGTACTAAACTTCACGACCACTATTATATCATAATGAAAGTAAAATATATATATATATATATATATATATATATATATATATATATATATAGAAATCAACATCTCCCTGAGGATGAAATATGCATATAGTAAAATTAATCAAACCAGTAACAACAGTTATGAATCTTTTTTTACATTCAAACTATCATACAAAACAAAGTATAACAAGAAATTATTTTCGAAAGTATAAAGCTATTTTTGATTGGTTTTTAATGGATATCCTATAAGTAGTAAACTGTTAAAAGACATCTTTTAATATATCATAGCCAAATTAAACATTATCATGTTCAACGGAACTTCTATGTCAACATCATTTGAACATTAAACATTTTAAAAAAAATTTGAACTTATCCTCACACGCATTGAACTATTATTCAAGGATATATTAAAGAAAGGCTGTGATGTATTAATTATAGAGGTTTATGCACTTAGCGATGTCGACCTCGTACTTTGATCACATAGAAATTGTCTAATAACATTATTGAATTCAGCCTTTTTAGTTAGCAAGAAGTGTAATTTTTAGTGTTTACAAGTAATGATACAAGTCAAGGTTGATGTTTTTAATATTTCAATAAAGATTTTTTCTTGTAAAGAAATGTTTTTCACTATATTCTGAAGATAGCAAATTTGAAACCTAACTTTAAAGCTCCAAAAAAACTTATGAAGAATATTGAACTCGATAGATGCAATATTCTTCGTAAAGACACTGTAGAGTTCAATATTTTTTATACGACACGGTAGAGTCCAATATTTTTTATACGACACAATAGTGTACAATATTCTTAATACGACATGATAGAGTCCAATATTTTTCATAAGACTTGGTAGAGTACAATACTTTTTATAGAAGTCTAATATCATTTATATTCTTTTCTATTACGGTGTGAAAAGAAGATTGTCCCCCCATCTATTAATCGACATTGACTATAGTTTGACTTGCTTACTGACTTCCAGTTGACTGTCTTTAGGACCATTTTGGTCGAGGGAATTAGACAATTAAATGTAATACCAAAAACACAATAATTTCTTTAAAAAGCAATCTCTTAAAAGTACCTCTCTCCAGTCTCCAAGTGAGTTAGTATGACATCACGTATGTATACTTGAGGCACATTGAACAATCTCCAAGTCAGAGGGTTGAGGAGAGAAGCAGTCGAGCGCCATTCGAGGTCCAGCCTCAAAAGTCTCCCCATTTGCGTCGTAGATACAAGAAACTCAATAGCGCCACCAGGAAAGAACTGGACATAGCTGGAAAAAAATGAAATAGTTAAGCTAATAACATTATATTCAATACACTAATCTAATCATTCCAAACTTTAACTTTTAGCTCCTTCATATAACACATTAAAGGATATGCTAGGTTTTATATAATTAAAGATGAATATAAATATTGTTTTGTGAGAAAATGGTTACAGTGAAAAACCCACTCTTTTATCTGGAAGGTCGTGAATTTGATATTACCATATAGCCGAACCGCTGAAGATGAAAGTTCAAGAAATGTCCAGATTCAGTTGTCAACCTAATCATTAATGTAGTTCAGAATTATGAAATAATTACGCATTTCAGTCTACTGTTGTACAGAACTAATTTAAATTGTAAATCCTAGTTCAAATAACTCTTTTTTTTTATAAAAAAATACTTATATGGGAAAAGTAAAATTAGCATTAAATTATAATTAAAATTTTAACAAATAAAGAAAGTAAAATACTTTAAAATCACAACATGAAAAATGAATAAATTAATAATTTTTAAACAGTTGTATTTCAAAACTTTTGAGGAAAATAATTGTCAGATTTAAGTTAAATTTAAAAGTATGCTATATCAAATCCTCAATGATAAGGTTGCTGAAATCATACTTTTGATGCTAAACATTGTTAAACAATAGATAACAGGATTTTTATTAAAGAGATTTTTTATAAAGAAAAAATATTTCTGAATTTAAGGAGAAACATGCAGATTCTTTTAGCTCCATCTATTCAAATATTAGTTTAATTATTAGGATTAAAATTTATTACAAATGATTTCTTCTATAGTTTACAAATTCTTAAGCTATAGCCTAGTTACAATGATGTGGCTAATACAAGCACAGATGAACGTATGATATTTATGGTTATGTAGTCGATACTGAAATGTGAATAAGTTAAGATTGAATCAATAATTTTTACAATTATTGATTTATGATAATTTTTTTACATCTGCTGCTAGTTCGGCTTTTAGTTTTTGGTATGATAATTAAATATGCAAGAATTCATTGGTATGATGACTCTTATGTTATTTGGTTAAATTGAACAAGTCATACAAAATACCACCGCTTACTCTTTTTTCGCTTCTAGAACTGGTGATTGTGCCTTGGTCCCAGTTAGCCGGACAAAAAGCCTTCCTTTTTCCGTAGTCATCCTCATCTCTTCTCCAAAAGAACAACGCAAATTGATAATGTAATGATGCCCTGTAAAAAGAACAGTAATTCAATTTCAAAAATAAATATTATTTTGTATCAAAACATTATCATGACCACTCGCTAATGCATAAGTTTATAGCGTCATTTACAACAGGATTCATGATACTTATTATATTAGGCACACGTATGAAAAACCTCAGAAACATTTGACATGCTAGTTGTATTTGCATCACTTAAGCCGGTTTCTATACACCACCGCGAGTGATATTGCTATCTTAGGTCAATAACAACTATTGGGTTAGACTATACTTTAGGGTGCCCCTTTGATTTTCGCCAAATTGTGATCGTGATTGATCGCCAAGCTGGGCAAAACCCAATCGTATTCTGATTGCAACATGCTAGTTGTATTTGCATCACTTAAGCCGGTTCCTATACACCACCGCGAATGATATTGCTATCTTAGATCAATAACAACTAATGAATTAGACTATACTTTAGGGTGCACCTTTGATTTTCGCCAAGTTGTAATCGCGATTGATCGCCAAGCTGGGCAAAACCCAATCTTATCCTGATTGCAACTGATTGTGCTGTGCAAAAAAAATCGCCAATAAAATCGATAGCCAAACAAAAATCACCATGTTTGCCAAGAGAGCACCCTAAAATATAGTTTTACCCAACTAATATATCACAATTTCCATAGCACTTTCTTTAGCAGATTAAACCGCTTTTAAAGCTTCCATAGACACTTTAACTGGAATAGTCAATAATCGTTCTCTTTTGAGAAAAATTAGTCGTAGAAGTCAGTTTAATACCATTAGTTTTTAAGCTATCATAAATTTAATGGTTAAAATAATTATATACGAAATACATATTAATGTATTCCAATAAGTTTAAAAATTGTAGCAAACTTATAAATTGAACAACATCAAAAAAAGAAAGAAAGAAATAAGAATACATGAAATTCTATATAATATAATATGATATGTGGAAATTATAAAACAGAATATACGTTGAATTTCTAATACAAGTATGTTGCATCATAAAATATTGCACAATAAATTATTGGAAAAGGAAAATGTGGATATGAAAATCATTGTTACCGTTAAATCACCCTATTTTATACATGTTGCAATATAAACAATTTTCCTAAGAATTACTCAGAATTTAAAACAACTGATGTTTAGCACAGTTTATTTTTACCATGCAGTTTTACAAAGCATTTTCCGAGAAATAAAGTCATACAATTCTCATTTTCTTAAATATGAATAGAATTCAAATATATATATTTAATACAATAAACTATATACTATTTATAAAAAATAATTCAATGTTAAATTAATGAAATATTGAAAAATTATATGATATCAGAGAATCTTTTATTAATTTTTTAACTTTTATAATCATACTTTAATTTTTAAAAATGTTATTGAATTATTATTTTGAAAACAAAACTGTTTGAGGAAAGAGAGGTTTCACACAAATGAAAATTTGAAACAATACTTTGTAATATCGCTTGACATCGTACTCGCAATTTTTAACTTTTTACTAAATATCCAATGACATTAAAATAATCTTAATCAATATCTCCCTGTCCTTTAGGACTTTCGTATAATAGCATATTTGATTCGAAATACAGCTAACAATGGTGAAAGATTTATCAGAGAAACAGTTTTACCAATGATCTCAACACAAATGTTTCTTTCACTCTACAAAAATATCCTCTCAAGGAATATTTTATCCAATCTATTTAAATCAATCATGCCAGATGGACTTTATTCCTCATTTAAATAATTTTGAAACATTCCATGTAGAAAGGTTTTTACTCTTCCTGTTATCGCAAATCTTGAAGGTTGTTCATGAAATTAAATCTATCCTCTATAATAAAATCATACTATTCAACATGCATGGAGGTCTTTTATAATGATCAGGTACATTAAATCGAATTAAGTAATGAGTTGGTTTTTAACAATTCAAAGCTTATTTTTTATTAAGCCATTTAAATAAAATGTATTAAAAAATTCATAAAATGTGTTTCATTATGCTTCAAATACTCACGACAAAATGGTTCTGTGTTGCTTGTGTGTAGAAACATCTTAACAGGCTCGTCTGTTTTGAATTTCTTCCATTTATCAGCTCTTAGTCCCATCGGAGCACATAGGGACTGGTCCGGACCACATCCCCAAGGACATTTCCCAACAGAAAAGTTGTCATACGTATCGCAAACGTATCCATAAAAAGGACAGTCAGAGTTGACAGATTCCGTGAAGAATTCGTATGCCCTAATATGGTTGCATCCAATAAAACGCCTTATACCTGTAAAGAATAATATTTAATGGTTAGAGTCAGCGTTAATGGATCAAATAATCAATGAAGCTCAAATTTAAGTTTACGTTAAATTTATGAATCCTAAAATACAGGGTGATCTTTTTTAAAGTTTCAGTGTTTGGAGTGCCCTTTACCTCGATCTAATAGCTGATATGGCAACAAACTTGGTATTTAGACTAATCAAGACATGGGGAAAAGGATTCTGTGGAAACAAATTTTAGTTCAAAAAATCACCGCTAGGACATTTTGGGGCGCTGAACAATGCATAAAATGTGAGAAAAGAAAAGCATTAACACATACAATCGTACAGTTAAATTAGTAATGTTTATTTAGTACATTAACTTCCCCTGTGAGCAATTAGACCATATTCATTGTGAGTCCTGTTATCAGAAATAACACCGTGAGTAACAATCAGAAATAATAATACGTAATATTTTCTGGTTCGAAATTCCCGAAGAGCTGAGGATGCATTTCCTTGATTCATATGATAAAACTTCACCAGTAACGTACGTTACGGTAACGTGAGAAGTATGGCCACTGGAGCTCTTTCATTGGAGCTGAGATTATTTGTCGGAGCTTTCTACCATTTGCTTGTTTTTGTAACTATATTACTGGCGCTCTCATCGCACATTTTCGTTTTTCTATGATACCCGTGTTTTATGCTAATTCTCGTTATTGTAAACTACATCAGCGTCACAAAATGCCCTAGCGGCGAATTTTGGAACTAATATTTTTTTACAGAATCTTTTTTTTTTCCATATCTTGATTACTCTAAATACCAAGTTTGATGCCGTTTCGGCTAATAGATCGCGCTACAAGGTATTCCAAACACTGTCACTTTAAAAAAGATCACTCTATATTTAGTAAATATCAGAAAGTTTATCTAAGAAGTTTATGAATACGAAAAGAAATTTAATAATGGTTCTATATCAGAAGTTTAATAGAGCGTGCTTTTTAGTAGAAAAATCTGGATTCAAACATTGCTGAGCCATGCCAAAGAATATATATGACTACCAGAGATAATGCAGTAACAAAGAGTATCACCACAATGGGATGCCCCAAATTCTGGTTTGGTAACTAATCACTGGAAGATTTACCATGACTACAGAGGAGATTTGCAGCAAAGGAAGAAATTGGAAAAGGAGAATTTAAAAAATATGCGTAGAATGCACTTTCTGCACATATTTCTTGAATATTCCTCTTCCGATTGTTGCCAATGCAAAATTAATGATTCCTCTTCCGATGAATAATAATTTCTAAAAACTAAAGCTAATAATTCTAACTTAATAATTAATAAACATGGTTAAGTACACTTGATTATGTTTATTAAAATACATAAGAAGTTCATCTAATTTGGCTCTAAAAGCCAGCATAGTTATACCATCGATGTTACACTGCAAAATCTTCACAGAAAAACCAATACATGCCTCTAGCGTCTTGCCAGTGGCCACTTTAAAGTCTTACTTATTCTCACGGTGTAAAATCCTATCCTGTTTCTCCAAAATGACACCAATATCAGGCTTCGACCAATCACATTTTAAGTTGTTTGGCAGGAAATTTACTCTTATTCCCTTATTGTTTTTGACTTTTACTCATCAACGGATTTATGGACCATGTCTGATACTGTCAGACCATCGGAGATACGTAACAACAACAAAACTAATAATTACATCAATTCAATTATTGCATATCTGGTATCTAAATGCTACACGCAACTGGCTTTCAATTTAAGAATTCATGGTGTGGATGCACGTAAAGTTCAGAATCCATTTTAAAATAGAAATTAATCAAATTAAATCTCATCCTGAAAAATAACCGAGAAACCGAAAGAAAGGGATTACTCAGTTTAAAAAATAATATTCTTGCACAACATTATAAATTGTATTATTCTGAAGATAGAATACAATCTATTTTTGTAAAATAAAATATGCATAAAATTTTTAACTCATAAATTAAAATTAAATTTAGCAAAGTAAAGTATGAATAACATCATTAATGAATTGTCTGATAAATCCTGATAAAAAATCCCTTCTTCGATTTGAAAACTCAATAGCTTCAAGTGATGATCACGTGTTCTTTACACATGGTCACACCATTAAGGATATAATCAACGCACAGCGCCAAATATATGTGTAAGATATCTTAAATCTAAAATACCCAGCACTGGTAAACAATTGGTCTTTAAAGAATAAATTCAGTCCCAATAAAATACCTCATGTCTTCATATTAAAAATGAGGCTCAGAAAATGTTATTATTGTTCCAATTGGACTTCTTCGTCATTCTACTTATTGTTCCGATTTTATCTCAAATCATTATTACTTTTTAGTTATTGTGAACAATCACATATGTGCCTTCATATTGTTAAAAATTCAAAACAGAAGTACTTAGGTTCTTTAGCTTATAAACAATGAAACTAAATTATAATGATATATAAGATTCACCAAAAGTTTGCTATTTTTTATAATTCACTTTCTGTAAACGCGGGGTCCAGTTCAACCGTGATTTATGATTTTAAATTTCCAAATCACTGCAAGCCCAAGAAATAGGATTCGATTCAGCGGATAGTTGAGTTGTACAAAATTCACGAGATATTTATTTCAGACTTACGGTATTTACTATAATGAATAACATTTTTTTTTTTGTCATATTAATCCTACATTTCATATATTTCATTGAAGAGTGCGGTAAACTATTCCTTGTTATCTAATACTGGCAACATGCACTTCTTTTCTGATTTTAGAAAGCCCAAATAATAAAACATCAAAGATTAATAAATTATATAGAAAACTTATTTTATTACAGATTTATGATTTTAAATTTCAATGCAACTACAAACACAAAACAAGGGATTCAAACCCACGGACAGTTGAATTTTATATTACTCATTAAGTTTATCACGTAATATTTTTACTACTCTGAGAATAACCTTTTTTATTTTTACTTTTCAATAAAAAATAAAAAAAAACGGTAAAACATTTTTTTATCTGATATTAATAACATATGATTCTTTTTAACTTTGAAAAAGCCAATTAATAATATATTTAATACAAAAACCAAAAGACAATTTCCTAGAAAACATTTTAAAGTATTTTCATATACTATGAATTTTAAATATTGCATTCTATTGAATTTGAAATACTATGAAATGTTTGCGTTTTCAAAAACTAAGTTTCATAAGAAATAATCATTTTGATAAAAACTGATGCAACAGTTTTATCTTTATTTTAATAGTAAGGCATGACAAATCATAAAATATTAAGGAATAGCTGTAAAATTTCAACGCATTTTAGTAGTTTGAAAATGCTTTACCGGAAATCTCAAACTATTTTCAATTAAATTACAAATAATGAACTTCCCAAACTTTTTCTTTTTATTTTTCAGCAAACAATATAAAAAATAATGTTATACAAAGTATTTAAGTGATATTTTATAGACATTCTCGACGATGTTGTATCCATGCGAGGTGCATCTTAAGCATCCAAATACCCAAACGGAATCGACGAATACAAAATTGTGCGTAACTGGTTGTTACAGTCATATATATGATGATAAACACCTTTCACAATTTTAGCCACCTGGTTAGCATTTTCGCCATTATAAAAGAAAAACTAAAATGTATCGAATTTTCTGTTTGTTGTCTTCTATTTTTAAAACCTTGTACTCATAACTGAATTAATCAAACAAAAAACCGCAAGAGAATATTTTAGTGTCAAATGTCACCTTTCCAATGAGCATAAATTTGAAATTGTTTGATAGATACCTCACGAGATAGCGATCACTACAGACGTCTACCGAAAGAATAATGGATAACTTTTTCCCCAAACTAATATAATGAAGATATATAAAATTACCATTTGCCCTTTAATATTTAAAGGGCAATCGGTAATTTTTCTTCGATTTCATTTGACGGAATTCTTGACACAATTTCATCCTAATATAATACTGAATTTTAAAATTTAAATAGAAAAATTATGAGATATTTTCCCAATGTTTATATGTTGTCTAACGTATTCATTAAAATTAATTTGAAAAAGTCTAAAATTAATTTTAAAAAAAAGTCTCTTACCATAAATTAGGTCTCCTCCTTCTTTGCCTATCGCTCCGACAACATTCTGGTTACATCCGGGTTGTCTTTTACCCCCATTTGGGTAAAAATCCACGTGACCGCAATCTTGAATCATTCCTAGCCCTGGGGATAAGTAGTTTAAAAAAATAAAACATAAAAGATACTATATATTTACTGTAATAACTGACCTCATATTTTAAAAGAGAAAATGTTCCCTCTTTTAACGTTTACATAAGAATACAATAATATAATAAGGTCTTTTTTTTCCCCATTTTATATTATAACAGTCTCCATCATTGTAAATTGTTTCTTATTATGTGTATTTTCCCCTTTTAGTATTTTTAATCTAGAAGTCTATTCTTGTTTAAAGGTTTATCATAAATTGTCTTTAGCTAAATTTTTGAAAATTGTCATTTTTCATTTGAAAAAGTCATTTTTCATAAGTATTAATTTTTCATGTATCCTAATTGTCTTCGTCTCCTTATTACTTTGATAATATTCTATACATTTTATATTTATTTAAAATACTAATGCATTGTTCTAAATCAATCCTGCTTTATTTATTAGCTCTAAGGTTGCGGTGGCCTGGTTAGGGCGTCGTTCTCGTTACCAAAAGCTGGTGAGTTCGAACCCCAGCTAAACTGAAGATCCGTCGTGTTCACTAATGGCTACTGGGGCACGTAAAATCTGTCGGGTCGCAATGTCCTCCATGTTCACATTACAAATTAATAGCTCTGGGGATGGTTGAAGCCAGGCTATGGGTCTTCACTGGTTTCAATCTCTAAAATTGGTAGATTCAGTTGGTGCTGCCATCTATGAGCCAAAAATCGTACTTCTTCCTTCGTATGAAGGTGCTCTATTAAAAAACGGAAGACTCTCTGACTTCATTCGCCTAGTCTCTGACTGGCGGGCTTGGCTCATTATCGCACTTGGCAAATTAAACAATTGCCAAGTGTCATCAGAAACAAGAACAACATTATTAGCTTTTAATAATTAACAGCAGTGCTCCATTTCATGCACCTTCGCTCTTATTAATATTTATTGCATTACAGTTTATTATAACATGAATCGTTTTGTAAGCGATTGTTTCTAAAATTGCTTAGCTAACTAATTAAAAGTACTTCTTTGTCACTCCTATTAATATAAATGAATGGTCACATTTAAAACAAAATAAAAAAAATAATAACTTGGTAATTGCCAACATTGCCAATAATGACCACATCTTAAATTAAATCGTGCCATCTGGAGATGACTGACATATTTCTAATTATTGGTCACATCTAAAATCAAAATACAAACTACGTGCTTTGTGGTTGATAACTATTTTATCAAATAATTATAATATGTGAAAGTAAAACAAGACTTATAATCATTAATACTATCAAATATCTTAAATAAAAATATCCAATTAAGTAAAGGCCAAACGTTAATGTCAAATAGTGATCATGTACTAAATTATTGCATGATGTATATTGAGAGATTACTAATATATAAAGAGGGCATATTTGAAGTAATAAATGTAACCAATATTCAGCTAAAATCAAAGACATATCCACAACGTAAAATAATGAAGAATTTATAAATATTATGAACTAAGATCTCTTTAGTTTGTTTATTAAAATTTGATTCATGGAATAAATTGAGAACTAAAACATGTTTTTCAGAATTATTGCTAAGCGTAAGGTCATATTGAAATTTATGAACTCGTTGGTATACAATAAACTCAATTCTATTACTGCTAAACATGAGAACAATATATATTGTTTCAATCACTCGCAACAATTATATCATAATGTATATATTCTGTTGTAAACTTTTTCACTGATATAGATAATTTTTAATATATCAACAAATTTTATGTAAGATAAACACATCTCCCAAAGATACAAAATCTATTGATTAAAAAGTATTCTGCTGATAAATTTGACGTTATCATAATTTTCAATGGAAGCCAGAGAGATGATAATTAATTTCTATTTACATGATTTTTCTGATATCTTATCAACAAAATTTGTGTTACATACTTATAATATTATCAATTTCAATTGATCTTAGATATAAGCAGTTACTATTACCAAAATATATTATTTAATTTAAAAAAAAATAGCTAAATCTTGGAGATTTTTGAATGATCATTGTAAAATCTCTAAATCGATAAATGAGTTAGAAAATACAGCTAATTTGTATTTTGTTTCGATCTTAAAAATAGTTTATTGAATAGACAGAAACCCATTTAAATAATATATTAAAATTGAAGTAAATCTTATATCAACGTAAGATATTCCAGCTCAAGATTTAAAGAAATTTGTCACTTAATTAGAATACAGAATTTTAAAAATATGCATTTTTCCTAATTCAATCAAATTGAATTTAATTCCCTTGGCAGTTAAATTATTCCATAGCTCTCTCTCTCATTTCATTAAAACAAATTTCCTCAGTCTTATGTTGGAGTTCAATGAATCTCACACAAGTGTAATTCAAATGAAATATGACTTCATGGAAGGACAGACAATGTTCAAATGGTAAAATATGTGCAATATTCTGCTATATATGATATTGCACATTACTGTGAATAATATGCATACATGATATTACAAGTGTTGCAGTAAGGGCTTGTAAACTTCGGAGAGATCTATGGTACGATTAGGCAAATCAAAATAACGAATGAATACTTGATTCCAAATGCATTCTACACGCAATAAAGAAGATTGTCCTTATAATCTCCATGAATATTTCGAACGTGATCGTTTCGATGCTTTTTTTTAACAAGTACACAAAAAGATTGCAAAATAACAGATTACACTGAAACAAGAAAAGAAGTTTTGTTGGTCTAGACATAAAAAAAATTAGAAAGAAAAGAATATAGAATGAAAGAAAACGTGTTTGTTACTCTCTGCTGATACAAGCCAACAGGGAAATTGAGTGCTGCCATTTTAATACTCCCAAGAGGGTTAATATTGGCTCCAAAAATCTCTAAACTATTTAGTTCACAAATCCTCTCGCAATTCCAGAACTTATCATTAGGGATAAAAAGGTATGAATCATCTGCGGTTTTTTCAATGCTTGTACCACGTCTGAAAAACACTTCAGACCCGGTATTCTTAGAGTGATTTTGAGTTGACTAAAACCCTATTTCTTAAAGAAATTTGTAAACCATTAACTGAGATACCTATGTAAATGATTTACATACATTATATAATTTAAAAATTAGAACTGGATAGATTTATATTGTGAATTACTGAAGAATTTCATAAGAAACAAACACTCATATTTTGTTAAGTTAAGAAAAACTTAAACAAATAGGGATTATCATCGATCAAGAAAGACATCACAGAAATGAGAAATTTCAGCAAAACTCACCACCAGTAATAATGCTGCCACCATCAGTGTGTATCACATCCACAAAATGAGCGTCACTTGGATCGAGTCTAACGTCTTCCAGGGTGTACTGGAAATAAGGCTCTGCCGGATCCAAACCTGCAGATCAAAAATATTTTTTAAAAATGTGTCAAGGATATTTTATTAATAGTGATTAAAAGATTTTAGTAATCAAAGAAGGAGAAAAAAACGTTTATATAAATAAAAATAATAAGATAAATAATTAACACTACTTAAACAATTTTTTAAACATTTTAATTAAAATCTACATTTTAATTAACAACAATTTATTACCTTGAGTTCTATAACTTATTTAGACAATTTGGAGATTGTATAATTGCCCAAACATCAAATATCTCCGACTACTTTAATTAGTTCCTTGTTTAAAAAAATTTTTTTAGTAAAATCAAATCCGTATGATTAGGTCATCAAGACTATATGTTACAACAGTTTTTAAATGTCCTTAAATTTTAGAATTATCAGAATTAACCCAGATGAAAATATGTACGAAATTTTGAAGTAGTTTTGAACTGATTTTGGATGGATGAAAACTTTTTAAACTTATTTCACTAAATATTTGCTTATGCTTAGAATTTTTATAAGAATAAAAAAATCATTCAATCTGTTACCCATATACCTTGGATATTTGACATTTTAATAAAAAAAACTTCTCATGGTTTCAAACCCAGTTGCGATTGGAGGCGTTCATCCTGAATGAAGAAATATATCGGCTTGAAATGAGATGTTCCAGTATAAACAATGCAGTATTACGAACACTTCTTCACTTAGTATTTGCTATATTTCAATGTAAACACGTGAGATATTTGGTCAGCAACATACCGAGATAATAAGTTTTTACATGATTCCAATCTTGTTTATGTACCATTTATTAGAAGGTCTATCCAGAAATTTATAAGCATGCCTGTTGACGAATTGACACCATTGAAATTGAAATTTAATAAAATTTCAATAGTGTCAATTTGTTCAGTTTTCTATTTTATAAAAAAATAGGAATATACTTGTATTGTTATCTTATTCATTCAACTTAACAACATCTTACCTTTTGAGGTATTAAGACAAATTTTTTAAGGATGTCAACATTTCAAATAACATTAAAGATTTTATCTAGTAAAAATATATACTAATATAACGTAATTACCTTCCAGTCAACAAAATCATAAAATGCTTGTAATCCGTAACTGTAATTTCGGTATTTTTTATTTTTAAATAAAATCTTATTGCATGCATTCTATTTCCGTTTTTTTATTTGCTTTTCTCGTGTTTCCGACTATTTATTTCTGCTTACGGATGTTTCTTAACACAATTAAAGGCCTCATAATTCAAAATCACAGACAGGTGACGAGATCATCACACAAAGAGGTGGAACTTTCCTCTTATAAATTCTTTACCACGCGAAATAAACGAAAATTTGACTTACAAATATTTAACTCAGCTGCCCAACCTGTCTAGTGGTTAGCGTAACTGACTACGGATGGGGAAGACCTGGGTTCGAATCCCGCTCTGGCATGGAGATACTTTCTCTCTCTGTGTGTTTTTTGTCCTTTCCTCAGATGTTGGATGAATGTGGGCCACCCTTATAAAAATGGATTTGTGAGGGTGTGGCGTGGGCGATGCTACTCGTAGCTCCGTGACTTGGTTCACGGGTGCCCACCGGGTAACGATAAAATGAGTAGCAGTGTCCGGCCTTGTTGCGGCTATTGTACTTACTTGCTCAAGGTGCCCGCCATTAGAAATAAAAAAAATTAACTTATATTGACATTCTCAGCAAGATGACCAATGGTGGGATCAATGTGAAAGCTTCTGCCTTCGGATCACCAGAACGATGTCTTTTCTTACCTCTCGACTACAATAATCTAAGCATTTTTAAAGTTTGTTAAAGAAAAAACTATGTTTCAACTTAATATTTTAAAATTTTCTTTAAAATTTGATACATAATTTTTAACAATAGATTTGAAATAACTCCTTTTCAGTTTAGTCAATGATTTATCAAAATAAGCTACAGAGTTTTCTAATTATTAATAAAATAAATGTTTTCCCTTTTTTGGAATTCACTTAAAAATTAAAAGTGTAAATATATTTCAAAACCTTATCTCTTCTATTAACTAAAAATTCCTTTTTAAATTTTATTCGTTCCTTTTCTGAACAAGTACCGTGAATTGTATAATACAAAGAGAAAAAAAAAGGTCAATCTTATAGAAGTGGGAGAGCAAAAGAAAAGCATTCAAAGCCACGGTTACAAAAGGATTCACCGGACTTTCTTGAAATTCCTAATAAATGCCCCGCCAAACATGCTGAAAAGGTGCATTCTTTTTCAGGTCCTTTAACAAGATGATTAAAGCGAAAAGTATTTAAAATCGTTGGTAACACAGCGTAACGCAATTTTTTCGGCTTGCTGATTTTACATCTTCACTGAGACCGTGACGGCGTTATTTTAGTATAAAATGACGGAAGAGCTCATTTTTATAACGGCTTTAAAGATCACGCTAAATGAACATCTGAAAGGTTTGCTTCAAGAAGGAAGGAATGTAAGCATAAGCCATATAAGCTTGACATATTTATATAGTGACCTTAATGCTTTAAATCATTTTTACTAATCTCCCATTGGAATAAAAATAAACTTTGCTGTAATAGTTCATTATGGCACAACTAATTAAAACAATTTTATGAGATGTGCTTAAAGTCCTTTTGACTTCATAGCATGTGCAATTTGATAAATCTATGTTTCCTTATTTTTTCAAAATATTCTTTATGGATTTCTCAATTGCTTCTATTATATTTACTAGCAGCCACCACCCTTGTCTAGTGGTCAGCGTGACTGACTGCAGATGGAGAGGTCCTGGATTTGAATCCCGGTTGGAGTATGGATGTACTTTCTCTCTCTCTCTCTCTCTCTCTCTCCTGTCTTTGTCCTTTCCCTCGTATAAATGAGTTGTGATTGGTTGCCTACCCTATAAACGAGTATCTATGGCTTGCAAGTACTGAGGAAGTCGGATACCTCACCAAATTACTGTTCAGTTGGAAATGTGGAGCAGCTCACTCCATACTGCCAGCCTAGCTGGCACAAGACTATAACAACATATTTACTAGTAGTTTTCTAAGAATATCAAATAGGTCCTAAATAAATATATGATAAATAAATATCATAAAAACATTTCGATATTTCTCCTACAATTCAATGTTTCCAAAATTGTACGTGAAACAAAACTAAGTTAAGAAAGGGAAACACATATATCCAAAATTTCAGCTTAGAGTTTCAGTTTCTGGTGTATCAGGGAAATTATATATCATCAAACTTTAGAAAATAATTTTTAAATTTTGATATATGTTAGGAATGTGATTCTGTAGGACGAATAAAACTTTATATTATTTTTGTTGTATAGTAAAAATCATCAGATCCATTTCTAAATGTTTAAATCTTAAATTTTTTTGTTCATTTCCGAATATTAACCTTTCTATCACTATAACCCCAATTTGCAAGATATTATAGCATCCATTATTTATCAAAATTTATTGATGCTGGCAAGTAATAAATTAATTATTGTATAAATGTAGTTATTCTCTTCATGGGTTCAACAATGCAAGGAACTTTTGTACAATCACTTAAGAATTATGTTTGATCCAAAATTTTCTCGACATTAAAAATTAATCACAAATTAACCATTTTTTTTTTAATATTTTCTGAATGATATCTATTTAAAGTAAATTTTCTCTTTAGAGATTTAATTTGAATTCTAATGAGTATGTCATGCCGAAAATTAAAGTTACAAGCAATTTTAACCCTTAATTTGAATTCTTTGAATATCAAGATAAATTTTAAGAAAGAAACCAGAATTTTCAGCTATATATATAATTCTATTATAAAAAAATTTGATCAGTCAAAGAGAAAAAAAGAGTTGAAATTAAGAGAAAAAAACTAAAGTTTATGTAGTGGAATTTTATATTCTTAATCCTCAGAGGGTTAAGCAGGTATAATTTTCCATAAAGTGCTAAATATATAAACCTGTTATTCTGCCCAAATTCTTCAATCTTTCACCTGCATAACCAGCAACATGAGCTCCTAGACTGTGACCAATCAAATGCATCGATGTTAAAGGAATAGAATACACATCCTAAAACACAAAAATAATTTGATTTTATAGTAATGCATAAAAATGATGCACTCAGAATTAACAAACATGAGAAAAAGATTTTACTGTATGAAGTATTACCTAACTCGAGTGCAATGTATATTATATATTTAGTTTTACTTTATCTATAGCAAATTATGATATAAAATTGCTACAAATGATGTCACATAGATAAAATATTTTAAAATAGATTTCTACATATACCTTTTTTCCATCAAAATCAAATGTCATAAAGCATCTACAATTTGAAATATTTTAGCATGGCAAAAGGATGTTAATTTTACTTACATAAAAACAGAAAGACACTAATAACATAAATATTCATATACATTGAGTCGATGTAATTCTATCGATAATTTAGTGTTTTCTAATTTATTTATTGCATATTTAATTTACTTCATAGAAAATATTTAAAAATTATTAGATAGTTCATTTTCTAAATACTATAAACAATATTAGATAGCAACACTTTATACCGTAATGTTATGATGCTTTACTGTCTGAATTTCGAAATTTGTACCATATTGTTATTATGAACACAAACTGCCACTGATGTCAACAGCATGTAAACAGGAGCCAGTGACGCTAATAGCAGGTTAGGTATAAAAGTTGTAAAAATAAGTTAGCTTGAAATACATCTTTCGTAGTCGCAATGATTTAGTAATGTTTGTATACCTTCGCAAATTGCACTAAACGTGTCATTGGTCCAACTTTCCAAAGAATATAAACATAGGCTTTTTCACCAGATGAGGAAGAAACTGCACAATTTGTAAAATGTTTGCATGGTTTGGATTGTACCATGACTTGATTAACATCTCTTTGTACTGTTACTC
>JAPDSC010158939.1:0-21076 GCA_026290005.1 Latrodectus geometricus
ATATATATATATATATATATATATATATATATTGTTTCTAATGGCGGCACACTTGAGTAATTAACGCATTAGCCGCAACAAGGCCGGAAACTGCTACTCATTTTATCGTTACTCGGTGGGCACCTGTGAACCAAGTCACGGAAGTACGAGTAGCATCGCCCACGCCACACTACCACAAATTCACTTATAGGGATGGGCCACATTCATCCATCAACTGAGGAAAGGACAAGAAACACAGAGAGAGAAAGAGAAAGTACATCCATTCCCGAGCAGGGATTCGAATCCAGGTCCTCCCCACCAGATCTCAGGTACTCTAACCACCAGACAGGATGGGTGGCAAAAAAAAAATATATATATATATATATATATATATATATATATATATATATATATATATATATATATATATATATATATATATTATAAAAAAATTTAAGAACACTTTAAGATATTTTCACTAATTAATTTAACTGTGTATTTTTTCATTAAAATTTATTAATAAGAAAATATTTATTATAATATTCGGTACTAAATGGATAGCTTAGAATTTAGATTAGGGAAAGGTTCTTTGGAAAATAAAATTCCTGGTTCGGATCCAATTATTGGAGTACAATAGGTTGTAGGTAGTTGTCACTGCGTTAGTGAATAGTTTCACAGCTTGAATGATGTTAAATTCATTAAAACATCCATCTCGTATTAACTTTAAGGATGATAATTCAGAGCTAGATGCCATATTCCCATGTCGCAAAAGAGAAAACCTGAAAAACTCCAAAGCTTTTACCCTAAAAGTTGTATATGGAGAATCTAGATTGTAGAACCGAACCTACTTTGGTCTATAGTAACAGGAATTGAATCTTGTCACTCCGAAGAGCCATGGTGAGACTTGGAGACATATTTTAGACACTACGTAATGAACAGAATAACGTTTAAAAGTTGTTTTATAGTTGCCTTCAATATCCACATCGTATTTTAATGGACAGAAAACCAAATTCAATCGTCTCAAATTACAGAACCTACTCCAAAGCATTTGCATGTGGAAAAGAAACATAAGACTTATTAAAGTGGGCTGGTATCAAACCGTTACATTCATATTTGAAAAGTATTGTCCTAACAGTAACTACTGTGAGCCATAAAGGAAAATATTGCATTTGTATATTTTACATCTAGCTATATCAGGTTGAATGCTTTAACCGCGTAGAACCTAACCTAACTATTTAAAACTGTAAGACATTTCCAGATTCACAGCGTTAGCTGTCTTCCAGACGAATTTTTTACAAATAGTGAAGTGAACAGATTGCAATTGCGGAAATCTAGAAAACTCCCGAGCACACACCCCAACAGTGTCTACAGAAATGTTCCTTTATTCACCCATGTCCTATTGTTTAGCAGTGTCTGGAATCGAACCCATGGCGTTTTGTTCTGAAGAGTGATATCCTACCATTATGACCGAGTGGTTGCTTCTGAGTTATTTTCGGCTTCCCCAGGTGCATCACGTGAATTTAGTTCGGCAATTCAACAAACATCTTCCCGAAAGACAATGCTCTGTTGTCTTGTAGAATATTTCAGCTATTGTACACTGTGAATATGCTAATTAGAATAAAAATATGTTCCAAATCAAATGGTTAATGTAAAAGCACCCATTTAATTCTAAAATCGCTACGTTGTTTCCATTCAAAGATTTAATCTTTCCTAAACGAAAATAAATTATAATTTGGCATTTAACTCCGGTTCTACATTGATAACACCGAGATCACATTTAAAAAAAAAATCAACCAAGAACATATGTCGATAGTTACGACCTCTGATGTCGAAAATTAAAACTCCCATGCCATGAAAGTTTTAACTTTTGTGCATGTATTTGCACTTTCCTTAAAACTCTTTCAAATTTGTTTTTCAGAAAGTCATTACCGAAACAAGAGTTGGGTCATAAGTAAAACCGAATATTCATACCTATTATACTATTTTCGACCACTTCGCTTGTGCGCATGCGCGTGCGCAGATGTAGTGTGAGGAAGAAAAACGCTGAACAACATGCCAAAGTTTTCATATATTTACCATCAAATGTTGCTCCATCATTAATGATCCTACATTGTGGTGAATTCTGGTAAATACAATATTGGGTTTATTTTAAGAGATCTTTTTACTAAGAACAAATTCTCCTTCCTACACTAATAGAATAAAAATGCAGTGTTGGTTATTCCAATTAATGTGCCATATATCGGACTAGCGGTCGAAGTTTCCAATGGATACATAGCTTTGGAGGGGACAGCATAATGGGAAAATATAGTTATTTACATTTATTTAGTTTCGTTGAAAACACAATTTAGCATTAAGAAATAAGAATCTTAGTACAGATCAGCTAAAAACAAAAAATGAATTGTTAAAAAGAAAAAAAAATTATTTTTTGACACTACGTAGTGAATCTATTAACGGCTGAAGGGCATTATAAGGCATTTTAATAGCCACTGGGTTAATTGCCTTTCGGAAAATAATCCGTGGGCCGAATCGCAAGAGAGGAAATCTGGAAAACTCCCAAGCACCCCCTTTTACAGACGTTCATGCTGAAGTTAGAAACATATCTCTTGTTGTTCAACAGCAGCTGGAATTAAGCCCGGGACCTCATGCTCTGAAAAGCACTCTACCACAAAGTCACCGTAAGACATTTCTCTTTAGTTACGAAGTTATTCAAGTCCTGATTCAGCTCCAACGCATTTCCTATTCCTGACGTACTGGGAAAATGTAAATAATTAAACTGTAGTGGATAGCACAATAGCTTTTAAAATATTAATAACTATCATTAGAAAAAATTACGACTTAATGCAGAAAGAAGGAGAGATCTAAAATCATAAGCATTATTTCTTTTCGCTTTGTGATTGATTATATATAGATTACCATTTTAAAATCAGTGAAAGAACGCCACACCTCCATTCTTGAGGAGAGCAGAGTTCCTGAATAATGTCTATCGTGGCATCATCAACACTTTACAGTGAATTCAAGTCGATGGTCATTACATTTTATAATCACAAGAGCGTTGTCAACAAAATTTCTAAATGAAACATTATTTCAACTTAGTGAAATGTCATCCTGACATAACCTTCAATCCATTCCAAGCAGCCAAAATCAATTTAAAGCAAAGATGAAAGTTCCATGGACAAACAGAATAAGCATTTATGTATATAAGAAAAGCAAAATATTTGAAAATGTATTCGTGTTTTGGAAATAAAAAAAGAAAATTGTAAATTATTGTTTATTAACAGAATTATCATCAAGCTTCTAATAGCTAATATGAAAAAAATTAGCTTTTATATATACAATATTTTAAGAACAAGTAATTATTATCGAGTAATCATTAGTCTTTTTAGTTACATCAAAGGTCTTATTTATATAAACAGCAAATTATATACATATATATTTCAAAATTTATATATATATATATATATATATATATATATTACTATTTATAAAAGATGAATTTAAAATTATATATATATATATCTTCATTTTAACACGGACACGGAATTTTAGATAGTCGGATAATTTTAGATTCTTCCCATTCCTAAAAGTCGTCTGTAATTTTTAAAGCAAGAGAATTTAAATTTAAAAGAATTTGAAAACGATTTCAGAAAACTTTTTGAATTAAATAATCAGTTTTTTTTTCCTTCTAGAATGTTTAAAGCAAACATGAATTATTTATCGTTTTCAATTTGACGCAGGAAAATTTCTGGAAGAGTAGTTTAATTCTTACACCCGCAATGTGTACGGAAAAATAAAGTGTAAATACCGAATGCGGAAGCAGAAGAAAAATATTTAAACATGCAACTTAAACAGATGTCTCCGAACTTTTCAGTACTACGGAAATAAAAGTTCTCACTTCGCTTCAGTTCTTCGAATAAGACTCCCATACTCTTTAGCCTTCCCGAGAAGTGAAGTGAAATGCATATCTCCTCAAAAATCGTTTTCCACTCTGAAAATTCCAGACGATTCTGGACAAAATATCTGTTTTGGATAGAAATCGATAACTTAACTGAAGTGATAAGAAACAAGACATTTTGGGGTTGCATATTTGAATAAAGATGAATCATTTCTTTTGTCTTGAAATTTCAAATTACAATGAAAATACTTGTTAGAAAAAATATTCTTATTTTGAATAATCCGTAATTAAATGGTACGTTATGTTAAACTTAAATCTGCTAGAATCTTTCTGAGTTCATATAACTGGAAAGTTTCGAAGATAGATTTCTGTATTATTTTGGGGAACGAAACCCCAAAATGAATGAAATGGACCACACCTTCACATCTGAGATTCGTGAACGTTTGAGTTAAAGAAGCCAGAGCAAAATTAATGAGCATAAAAGTAAGACTTGCAAATTTTTAAACTTTATTGTTAATTTTACTAGATAGATTTCAAGTTAATTGTCTTTATATATTTTCTGCTTTTAATTTTTTTATGTGAGGATGTATCCAAAAGAAATTAGGCAGGAGAAACATTTTAAAAATAAATATTGTGAAGGGAATATTACTTTCCCAGACTTGTGATAAATGATGCTAATTGCCTTAATGTAGTAACCCTAATAATACAGTGATTTGTAGACTCACCAAAACATTTCAAAGGGTTAGACATTTGGAGTGATAAATTCATGATCATTTCCGCTAATGTAGTTGGGTTAAAATTATGAGCATAAAAACAGAAATGCTACAATTTTTTTTAAATTATTAATTTTATTACATTGATATTACTTTAATTGCGTTTAAATATTTGTTGCTTTTAGTTTTTCATTGTAGACATAATATTTTATTCCCAAAAGAAAGATAGATATCGTTAGCTGTCTTGTAACAGATAGTATTTAGACTCTTTTGAATGATTTAAATTTCAAGATGCTTGAGAAAATAACTTACTTTGAAAAGAGAGCCGTGACTTAATTTTTTTAAAACAAAAAAATTATATTCGCATCTGAAACTCACAATCAAATCATGTAACCGTGGAGTCCTCATATTCTTGAAGAACATTTGGAAGAACAATCAATGAGTTTAACAAATGACTTTTATAATAACACAAGAATTTTGTAAAAGCTCAAAGGAAATGCTGGGGTCATTCTCTATACAGGCCAGATTTGACATCCAATTATAACACATTTTCTTTCGAAATTTACAATGGTCAGTGTTTATTTTAACCCTATATAATATCTGCCATGGATTATTGTCTTTTGACAGGATTTTTCATAGGTAATGAAGCGTATTCATATTATATCATGAAAAAGGAAATTAGGTAAAAACTTACATACCAGTAGACCAGGGGTCTCTTAAACTTTCCAGCTTTAGGACCATACTGTTTACTCCAGTAGGTTCCAAGAGCCAGAACCATTTTAATTTTCCTACCATTATCTATAATTTCTATGCTAGTCGCCGAGAATGCACTCTTAGCGAGCATATTCTTGCTGAATTAAAAGGTTTAATTACTACGATTACTATCGTGTATATTGGTACGACCGTGACACTTGATGATACCTAGTGGTCAAAAGCGGTAAGTAATATCTTTTATCACTAACAGATGGCGCCAGTATTAGTTTTGAAAGAACAATCAAACATTCGTTTAACTTCTTTGGTTTTAAAAGATTATGGTGTACTCCTCTCACTCGTAGTCATTGGAATATAAGAAGCTAGTCTAGCGACATTGGTACATACATAAAGCAGAAAAACTAATATTCATCCTCTTTTTGGAACAATAGCTGGGAACAAAATTAAGACCTTGGGTTCCGAAGAGTTCATTTAGGAGACGGTTAAAATGGCAAATCTTGAGCAATGCTTTTGCCAGACAGTGATGTTGAAAAAATTGTTGAGAACCCACTCAGTGGTCACGTGACATGATTATAATCCCAGAATTGAATCTGAGAAATTCTATTCCGGACACTATCACTTAGATCTAAGACGCAGGAATATGCAGATTCCCACCAAAATCTGCCTCATTCAAAATCGTTGGAAACTTTTCCGAATTTTTTCATAAATAACGAAAAATTAATATCAAAGGCAGATTAACACCAGAATCTGCCTGACTCAAAATCGTTGGAAGTCATTCACGAATATTTGTAAAAATTGTATAATATCGAAACATTGACATAAATTTTATCGAGTAAAAAAAATCTAAATTGTGCTGCTCCTTTGCATTTGAAGCATCATTTTTCATTTTCATACATATTCTAATTACCGCGACTAAAATTATAATTTTCTTTTTATTCAATGGTAAAAAACTAAAATGGCGTCTCTAAGGTATTTTTAATCAGACTTTAATTTTTACGAAATAGAAATTTAAATGAAATTTACTCTTGCAAAAGATTGTTTGTTTACTTTATTTACTATAATAACTGTATTATTTTATTTATATGATAAATGTTTTTCAAAACTATCTTTTCCTACTTTCTACTACATTTCCTTAGCACATCTAATATTATTTAATCTTATTACGTTTTATTAAAGAGTATTATAATTCAAAGAAATAACTCCTGCGTAATTTTTCATTTCATAGAAACAAATCCTTTGTACATTACATGTTATACAAACTGGCTCTTTAAAAATTGTTACTCTTGGAAAAGGATTCTTCACAAAATCACATTTTTTAGAAACTGATTTTTTACAATAATACCACTTTTACTAAAATCTGATTCATAAAATTACTGTTTATACAAACTAATATTGTGATTCGAGAAAAGGCATTTGCACAAAACTACATTTTATAGAAGTAACTCTTCCAAAAATAACTATGATTAGAAAATACTCTTTACAAAATTACACAACACATACCAACTGACTCTTTATAAAATTACTATTCTTGTAAACGGCTCTTTTTACAAAAGAGTCATTACAAAATTACTTTTGAAAATGGCTCATTATTAAAGTTACAACAAACTGCCTCTTAACTAAATTATGTACTATACTCTTGAAAATGATTCCGTAACGAAATTACAAACTGCATAAACTGGCTCTACAAAATTACTACTTATAGAATAATTGTAAATATTTTAAATAAAAATTTCCATTTAAATTTAAATTTTAAATAATAATTTTAACTAAAAATATATATTTAAATTAAAATATTTTTAAAAAAAATTTATTTATAATAAAAATATTCTTTTACAGAATAATTTTTACAGAATGGCTCTCTCCAAAATTAATACTTTCTCGAGACTTTGTCCCAAAATTATAACTTATATAAACTGGCTCTTCAAGAATTATTATTCTTCACAAAATAATATCCTATGAAAATTGGCTTCTAACAAAACTATTATTCCAAGGAAAAGCCTCATTACAAAACTACCACCTTACACAGACTCTTTACAAAATTAATATTCCTAGAAGAAATCTTTAACCAAAAACGACAAACTATACAAGATCCCTCTTCATAGAATTTCAACTCATAGAAAAGACATTTTTACATAATTACAATCCATGGAAACCACTTCCTCACAAAATCCCATTTCTATACAATGCGAATTCTACTTAATAGAAATGACATCTTCGAATAATTTACATCTCATAAAAACTATGCTCTATTAATGATAACAATAAGAATAGTGCTATAAATCAGAAATCAAAAATGTTTCGAAAATAGCATTTTATAGAAATTCATTTCAATCAGGATTATTTTCAGGTTATGTTTTCATATTATGAAATTTCTTCCACCACAACATTATCCCCTAGTCTATGAGATTATATGAATCTCGTTAAAAATTCCAAACGCAGATAAAACTAGATTACTTTACGAGAAAACAAAAGAGAGAAAATCTTAAATTCTTCTATTCAAAACAATCACTGTTTTTTATTTAATATTATTTCTTTAGTTTTTCTTTCGATTCTAGAATCCCAGAGCAAACTACAAACTCATAAATATCGTAGGAGGGATAATTTAACAAATATCATTTAACGTAGGAGTGTATCCTATCTCTGCGAGACATCTCTAATTGCCGCAGATAATTTTAAAATATATGTTGCTATAGCAACTATGGTATATTTTAAATATTAAATCATTTCACATATATATCGTTTTATTTTATTCATTCAGCAGTTAAATCGATAAATTACAGCTATATATTATAAATATTATATTAAACTTTATTGATAAAATGTTAAAAGAATTAAAATACAACACAAAATAAACTTCAGCTCAATAACGGTTATTTTTTCAAGATTTTTATTAACAAATGGCGTAGAATATTTTCAACTGAGCGAATTTAGTACATAGAAAAATTAGGTTGCTTAACTGAAGCCCAAGAATATATTTATGAACAGGAAAAATGATTTAAGTCTTTTTTTTTTTTACCTCACCTGGATTCGTGTGTCAGTTTTTTTTTTTTTTTTTTTTTTTTTTTTTGTGCAATAAATGAAGTGTACAATTCTGAAATATTTATTATATTAGCCTGTCAATTAAAAACCAGTTCTATACAAACAATGTTCTTTTTAAAGTACAGCTTTATACAGTTCAACACAGCGAAAACAATTAAAAAAATATCATTGGAAAATTTACAGACATTCTCCATGTAGACCACACTTAGCACCATGCCACTTATTTATATTGTGTGAAGAAATATAACACATAATTAAACTTTAATAAGTTTCCTACTTTTTAGACTTTTTAAAAAGAAATGTCCACATTAACATGTCGCAAAGAAGGAAAGTAAATAAAAAAAATAGAAGAATACAAAATAAATTTTTGATGAAGAAATTCTTCATTAATCAGTTTTAATATCTTGTGTTCTTGATTATAAATAATTAGCATAAATTCACTTAAATAAACATACCAATTATTAATTAAAAATAAGAAATAAAATCTTTCTCGCTTTTGAGGTCATTTAAAAAAGAGCTGAATTTATTTTTTCAAAACTAGTCATATTATGGCTTGTCTTATAACGACTTCCGTAATGAAAAATGAGCAAACTTTAGCTAAACAATAATTTATAGTACTTGCTAGTATTTTGTATACATATTATTCATATTACGTAAAACTAAAAAAATATTTATACTAATAAACAATATCATTATGTTACAATTCAATGATGTTCAAATCAAAAATGTTACAATTCATAAATTCATTTACAAAGATAAATGATTTAACATCTCTTTAAGTACAATAGAAACAAAATAAAATGATAGATTATGTACTAAATAAATTAGTTGGATTTATTCTTAACTTTTTTATTGTTGAATTTACATAGACCTAATTATTATTATTTATTACTTGATACTCATAATGTTGATGAAATAATATTGAAGATTTCATGCATTGTAATTTATAACATTTAAAAATTGTGTGCAATCCTTACCAGAAATAAATCCTTTTACTTTAAACTTTTAAAAAGAAAAAAATAAACAAAATAATTGTGAATGGATAAATTTATATTTAAAAAAATTGACGTTTAATATCCATTATTTTAGCAATTATTAATATTATTGTTAAATATTCACCAGAAAATTTAATTTTTCAGAATTCATAACAAATGAAATTCTTATTTCCTAAAATATATATGAATATTTAAATATTATTTTGTTAAATTATAAATGATAAGAATTTATACTAAATTATTTGTGAAATAAATTACTTTATTTTAAACCTTCAAAGGGAAAAATTTAATCAAATATATTTATAGACTGAGAAATTTATGCGAGAGAGAGAAAGAACAAATTAGTTGAAAATGTCTGTTTGATACACACTTTAACCGGTAAAATAAGTAAGATTTTCATTATAATATAAAAGTAAGTTTTAATAGTAAAAATTACTACTTATTTTTACAAATTCTTAATTTTAACTGTACTTCTAAAATTTATTTCTAATTTTAAAATTGTCTTAAATAATATATTTTTATTATTAAGATTAGTGATGAAATTTCACTTTAAAAAATTGCTTGGAAGATCAATTTTTCACAATAACCATTACAATTAACTATTATAATAAATAATCATTCGCAGAATAAATGGATTTATAAAATAAGTTATTCTACTTTTACTTTTAAAGGGGTAACATAATTAAAATAAAAGTGTAAGTAAAAAATTAAAAAGACATTTCATTTTATATTGTCTTTTATATTCTAAATTTTAATAATCACTTTTCATTGCATATACTTTCTTTTAACAAAATTCATGGCTAATTTACCCTAGGAAAGTTACTTAGAAGTTTTATATTTTATGATAAATAATATTGTTATAAGAAATTTTCATTTGATGAATTAAATTATATTACTTTGATTTTTAAAAAGGGAAAAAATCACTTTTAAAAACGAGATAAATTTTAAAAAAATTACAAAAGGAAATTAAATAAGTTGAATTTAGTTATTCTTTTTTTTTTCTTAAATTTTTACTTCCTAGGTTTAATACCCATTATTTACTTTTAAATAAGTTTTTGATATTAATGGCAACACATCATACAAAAAAGTTACTTGGACGCTTAATATTTTATGATAAATTATTCTATTGCAAAAAGAAGGATTTAATTTCAATTTATCACAATTAAAAATTTTAAAAATATTTAAAAAGTTTTAAAATAATCTCAAATTATTTAAAGAATATGAATGAAATGAAAATATAAATTCTTCACTTCCTTTATGTTTTCTTATTATGTTTGATATTAATTAAAAACTATAATAATTGAAAAATAATTATTAAAAGATATTTATTTTCAGATTATTATAATTTTTTAACTCATTTAAATGATGGATTAATAAAAATTATAATTAAAAATACAAAGAGGGAACTTTTGTCCAGTACTTACTGTATTTCCGAATCATCGTGCTCTATGAAAGTTAGGGAACTTTTCCTCAGGATGCTTTTGACGGGGAGTTTTGTTAAATTTTCCGTCATGTTCCGAAAAATGCCCAAGAAATTCCTAAACTTTCTTCAAAATCACGGTAAATCTATACACACACGCGCACTAATATCAGAAGGTAAACAAACTCTCTCAAAGAGCTTTTACATCCGTCAGCTGATTTGAATAAAAAATAAATCCTTTGGGAATATAAAAAAATAATAAATGAAAAAAAGAACACTTGCTCGCAGCCACACGACCGATCGGCAGATGAGCACAAGGTTTAGAAATGAAGGTAAATTGTTCGCAGTCAACTGCGGCGGAACGCGGAGAATTGGCGAGCTCGGTCGGCTGATGCGGATTAAAAACTGTTTCTTTCCTCGCCAATTGGAATGCGATCGCCAAGTCTGGAATCGCATTGCTGGCATAACACAATCGGATAGAAAGGTTTCTTTTCCAATATCTTTGTTTTTAGAAGTGGTGTAATCCCTTAAAGGGAAAAGGGCGGTTTTCTTTATTCATTTGAGAAAGTTAAAATAACTTAATTGGTTAAAAGTGTACCATTTCGGGTGTTTGGGGAAGAAAATTATCAATAGAAAATCCTTATTAAGAGCTATTATGATAAACTTATTTTTCTCTTTTTTCTTGAGTTCTTTTTTTTAAGTTCTTCAATAATTTTCGTTTAAAGGTAAGTTAAATATCTCTAAATGATTATAATCTTCATTCTATCAAATTAAATATTAATCATTTGACAACTCATAGGGGAAATAACATTTAATGATTAATGAGAAACAGAATAGGAATTACCGCTTTTTAGCTTCCGGGGAAGCTCTTCATCAATGGTGGATCATATTCATGTATTGCAAGAAAAACAACAGGAAAACAGCAAAGCTCTCTCAGATAAGACTCATACTGATCTTAAGACAAGACTGAGTCCTTCAGAGCGAAATGTCTCGGGTTCGATCCCAGTAATTGTTGAATAAATGGGTGGTGACATTTCTGCTTGTATATTTATCGGGTAATGTGCTTGCGAGTTTTCTGGGTTACCCCATAAAGACACATGAATATAGCAAACTATTTATGAAAATGTTTTTCCAAAGGAAATGCCTTGCAACAGCTTTTGGTCGTTAAAGAATAAACTAGTGTATCCACCTACTGACATTACAATAAATATGCAGACATTTACAGCAATTACCATAACAATGCGTATACACACATCTACAAACCACATAAACATTCAAAATTACAAAGGGTCACGCATAATGAAATCAAATTTATATTAATTCCTTTAAAATAAGATTAAATGAATTTCAACGTGTTTCTACGTTTTATAACCTCAATATATATTTGCTATAGAGTACAAGCATAGCATTGGTTATGAGGGACCCTCTGAAATGGGAAATATTGCTTGTTCGATACCTTATCTAGCCAAAGACTGTTGATTGAGAGGACCTACGCATGTTAAATGCTCTCATGATTTAATGCTCCCACCACTGATGTGTGCAAAAGTCTGGAGTGAAGGATGCTGGCTCAGGCGTCAACCTCGTTATTTTATTATAATTTAAAATAATGAGTGTATAAATAGTTTCGTTATTTCTTTGTTGAGTTTAAATAGTTTCTATTGCAGAAATAAACAAAATGGATGGTAATACAGTAAAATAGAATAATTTTTTAGAAATTTTTCTTTTCAGCTATATTTATTTGATTTGGCTGCTTCTATTAAACACTTAATTTCTTATTTGAGAAAACTTTTCTATATTTAACAACTTAAAAGAATCTTTCGTTAATCTGCGCTTTAGGTCTCCTACTCTGCCAACTTGGCGATAAATACACCAAGCGTGGTAAACCGGACGTTTTTATCCTAATGAGCTCTTTATTGCAACCTCCGGAGGAAATAATTTGAAGCGCTATTTCGCGCATGCTCATTAATTGGATTTATCTTTAAGCATTTTCATTGGCTGTTAATTAGTTTCAGTTTGAAAAATCGGTCATTTTCATTGGTTGCTAATTAGTTAAAAATCATATTCCATTATCGCCATAGCAACAGCGTTTTTGAAAACGCGCCGAGTACGGGACCCATAACACACTTTCTCCAAGTTGGCAGAGTAGGAGACCTAAAACGCATTTTCACCGAATCTTTTGATAAAAGAAAATTATTTCACTTTTTTTCAAATTCAGGATTGCAGTACCCAATGATTATGTTAAATCTCACCAAGCTTTCCAATTTTCAAATACCAAAATTCTGCCAAGTTATTTTTCTTCGTGTGACGTATGCTGTAGGGAATGGACCTGTCCCTTTTACTCTACACATCTTGCAAATGAATGCGTAAAAAGAAAGTAACACTCATTGAAAGCTCCATCTGAGGTTTTGAGTTTGCTCAGAAAGTCGAAGTGAATCAAACCGATAAACGTCGGCACGGAGCTGTTACTAAGCCAAAACCATCATTGTCAATATAATAATTTGACTCTTAGGGTGGAGGATAGAGTGTCTGGGTCATAAGGGCGTCGTTCCCGTTCTCGGAAGGTGGTGAGTTCGAATCCCGACAACCCGTCGTGTTCGCTGTAAACGGTTGAGGCACATTTAGTAGGTCGTGGCCGCAATGTCCTCCATGCGAAATGATACACTTTTTTTCAAATTCAGGGTGACAATTTTTGGTGGTTCTTAGCTGGATCCTTGCTTCTAAATGACGGAGTCTCCCACATGGCTGCTCCCTCGAAACTAGCACAGCCAGTTAGGTACAAAGAAGTATGTCGGCACAGCAAAACTTTGAGTGGATGCATAAAGTCTTTTATTCGGAATTTCTTTAAGTAACACAGCTTTGAAATCTTTTAAAGTCTCTTTAAACACATTTACTGTATTCTATCCTATGCGCGGACTTCTTCATAGATTGAGTAGTATACTCAGTGTCGCAAAAGAGAAACATTGAAAATTCATCGTCAGCTACCCTGACACATGTGCATTCAGCAAGCATAGATACAGCACTCTAACCTTCTTGTTCAACAATGGCTAGAATCTATCTCGAGAGCTTCCATTTCGAAGAGTAGGAGATACCACTAAATCACGCTGATCCCTTTTTTTTTTCTTATGAAACAAATTTATTTGTCTTTTGTTCGGCTGAAATCCATTTCAGGCTACTAACTCACTTGATAGAAGGTAATGAAAGAGCTAATGAACTAGCAAAACAGGGATCCTCTTTCAATTTAATAGGAATAGAACCCTTTTGTGGGATCAACATGAAGACTACAAGGAAGGCCATTCAAAAATGGGGAAAACAGGAAATGAACAAAGTTTGGCGTGTTTCTCATGGACAGAAACATGCAAAAAGCATGATTTTCAACTCATCTGAGAAAATTGCATCTGAAATTCTTAGACTCCCAAGATTGAAGACTCAAGCAATTGTAAGCTTCATTACTGGGCACTATCATTTCAGGAAACACCTTCATATAATGGAACTTTGTAAACAGGAACCAATTTGTAGGAAATGCCACGCAGGGGTAGAATCAGCTCATCATATCCTATATGAGTGTGATGCTCTTGCTCTTACAAGAGACACTACTCTAGGTAATCTATATCCTAAAGAGTTACACCTAAACTCCATTGAGGGCCTATCAGACTTTATAAAAACAAAGTAGGTGACCCAAGACAATGGAACTAGGAAAAAATTGGGCTTGGAGCATGGTACAAAATGCAACAATGCAGAGGTGCCACATATCTGACAAGTTCAAGAAGAAGAAGAAGAAGAACTCACTTGAATTGAAATATCTAAGGAAAACCCAATTCCTAAGCTATTTGGAATTATTGCTAAATAACAAAACAAATATCTAATCCATTCAACTCAAAACTTTCCAGTCACACCAACGAAAGAATATTGAGTTTTAAGAATTATATACACACATCTATTTGCGGTGACTTTCATATACTTGATTCTGCCAACTGAAAAGCCATTTTGATTCATTGTCAAAAGTATTTTTAGAAACGAAAAGCCTTAGATTCGATTCCAGTCACTGTTTAAAAACATGTTTCTGCTTTTGACGCAGCTAATTTTTAGGAATGCTTTGAAGTCACATCGAGAACAATCTCAAGCTATCTAAAATCGTTTTAACATTTAATTAATTGAATCCAGAAGAACTTTATATATAGGTAATGGGCGGCATTCACGTGTCACACGATTGAAAACCAGGAAACCCAGAAATTTTCCAAGCACCCATCCCGACAGACGAGCTTACGGAAGCAAAGTCATTGTTGTGAGAAGTTTTCCATTGTTCAGCAATCAAAACAAGAGTCCTATCATGGATATAAGGGTGCTTGGGATTTTCTGCATTTGCAAAATGCAAATAAATATATAATTATAAAGTATATAATAAAATATATATATAATAAAGTATTTTGATTTAATTTATTTCGCGAAAAATAGTGATAAACAATTTGTAAAAACAAATAGCCTTTTATAGTTACATCCTTTTTTATATAAAAAAATATTAGGTATTAACTTGTTAAAAAGGAAGTAGCAATACTATTACAATTTTTCTGGATTTTTTGTAATAATAAAAGAAATAGAATGTTTGGTCACTATATAAAAATTTTTTAATTTTATATTCATATTTTAAATAAAATAAATATAAAAATTATTTTTAATTTTATTTGTTTTGAATTAATGAAATCATCGATTCTTTAAAAAAATATATGAAGAGTAATGTAAGAGAAAGATCTTTAACATATTAGCTCATAAAATAAATTTATAGGTACTAAAAACGGCTTATTTTTTTACGAATGTAATAAATAAAAGAGGCTTAAAAGGACATTTCTCCATTGAAACTTGGGAAGATTGCAGACCATTTGGCGAGAATTGTGGTCTAAATTAAAATGGAGAAACTAAAAGATTTTCTATGTCAGTTTCTGTGACAATTTTTCGTGAGATGATCGAATTACAAATAAATTTATGCAATAAATGTTCACTAATTCCTTAAAAAGAATTTGCATTTTGAACTCAAAAGATTGTTTTGAACTCTGCAATATCTATAAATAAAATTCTAGTTACGAGATCTAATCAGCCATCAAAAAGCCGAACTAGCTTTAATCTAGTGACCCTTGTAGTTCTTCAGAATAAAAGGTCGCTCATTCGATCTTAGCCACAAAGCGAGGTGATTATGTTTCGTGCATCCACAAAGGCAGAGATGGATTTTTGCGGTTTCTTCCCTTCTTACAGCCAAATTGGCCATCGAATGTTTAGCAGTCTGGTCTGCGGAAGAACAGTTTCTGGGTTCGAATACCACCTCGAAATGGATTTTTGTTGTGGTTTGGAATCTATTTTAAATTGTAGGCCCCGTTTACAGAAAATGACCGGTGATCGACAAATAAACCTAACAAGCCCTTTTTTTTTTTTTTTCCAGATTTCTGCACTTCTTTGAAATACGGTCACAGATTCCGTGTAATTCATCATATAAATTTTTTAATTATTTTCGGTGCCGAAAAAATGTTACAAAGATGACGTAATTGGGACGAATAAAATTCCTGCGAAAAGTTTATTTTCGCTTTTCTTTTTTAATTTAATCGATTTTTTTTTTTTAATTTATTACTTGGATCCAGGGGATACAAGTAATAAATTTCAACCTGATTAAAAAAAAGAGTTAAATACATATTTTTGAAATATTAATATTAAAAAAAAAGAAAATATAAGAAATTGAATTAAAATACGAAAATGGAGCAAAATGCTCTAAATGTCTTTGCGATGACGTATGCAGTAAGGATGCCAAAAGATTTTTGTACATAATTCTTATTATTCTCCATCTCTATGACGTCATCAGAACCAGGTTCTCAAATGAACAAAAAAATCTGCCAAAAATATCACGTAACTAAAAATTTGGCATGATGGATTATACAACAGCAACGCCGAAATACTAGTATGTTGGCACTATCTATGAATAAATTGTCGGTTTTTGAAGACGCGATAGTTGTTAAAAAGCCTTAAAATGCTGACAGTGGTTTCAAAAAACTGATTTGGATTTAAAAAGGAATTAAAAGTGCGAAGAAATTCGGAGCCAATGACTATATGGCAACAAATTTAATGTTTTCTCTTTAATAAAGGTGTTATTAAAGCATTTTCAATCCATTTTGCTTATTAAAATTAAAATATTATTTTAACTAAATGATCGAGCATTCTTTTTTTTATTTACTATGAATGGAAACAAAATCGCTCACAAACATTTCTAAATTAGAAACAATTTTAATTAAAGTAAATTAATTTCCTGCTTCATTTTCAGTTGATTCAACACTATAAACTCTTGTTGTTAAAGTTCAATTTGTTTCTTGAGAACAAGAGTTACTTCTTCCAAGATGTGCTGTTCTGAATGTAAACATCCTCAGACGGTTACACTGCGATGCGTGTGATGAAGTGATCTTGTTCTTGCAAGTAATGAATCAAGCTTAATGTTACAGAAATTCCGTCTTTATGCAACGATAATTCTATCTTTCAGCTAAGAAACATGAAGGTTTTTGTACATAATTCGTTCCGTTTCTGTAAACACCCAGAAGGGGAATCTGTATCTGTAATTAGCTTTGACACCGAGTACTGGACAGTCTATTGGGTGAAGGCATTTTAATATCGACCGTATAAATTGCCTCTTTGTGCCGGAGATACATGTATTCTTTTCATAGCTACTGGACCACATTCATATATCGCAAGGGAGGAAACCTGCAAAACTCTCGAGCTCCCGCTCCGAAAGGTGTAAGATGAAGGCAGCATCCATGTCTCCTTGTTCAGCAATGGCTGAAGTCCAACCTGGCAATTTATAATTGAACTTATGATGATAAATGATTAAATGTAACTCAGTGAGTGGACAGAATTCATCAGATTCGAAGGTCTCAGGTTCGATTCCAGTCAATGTTGAACGAAGGAACATGGATATTACGCTTCTACCGGACGGGTGATGGGAAGTTTACAGAATTTTCTTTTTTGGTGCTAATTAATATGACTCACTATCTGTAAAAAGTTCTCTCGGAAAGCTATTTATAGGGGGTTGTATTAAAATGCTTTACAACAACCTTAAGCATTTATGCTGTCTATTAAGCGTTGTCAAAATGTTTTGATGTAAACTGGCTTCGCCCTACTGTGAGGATAGTGCTCTTTCGAAGATAAAGCTAAGGCTCCATCCTGGCCACATTTAAGCTATGGGAAATGGGTGTTACCCTTGTATTCCGTATGCTTGTCTGTTCTTATTTCCCCCGCATATTCACCGGTACTTAGCCCACGGTTGCACTCTACAAGTCAGCCCAGGGAGTAGTCCTCATCATTTAGAAGCAAAATATTCCCTGATACTTGCCGTGCCAATGACATATCACTTTCCTTGGAGAACACTGCAACCATGACCTATTTAATGTACCTCAGCTGCCTTTAGTGAACACAACGGATTTTTGGTTAAACCGGGAGACGAACCGTCACTGTGGACACTCACAGCAATTATAACGTAAGCAACAGGAATTGCGATAGAAGGAACCAGCACTGATTGATAGCAAGAGTGTACTGTTCTTAGTCGATAGCCCTAGGCTACATGTCCATCGGGGGGCCAAGAACACAATACAACGACTTGGTTGAGATACTTCGCGTCATCCTCCTCATTCACCAGACCTTACACCAACAGATTATCAATACTTCCATGCCTTGGACAATCATCTTCGTAGAAATTCCTTCACCAGTGAAGCAAAATTGCTCCAAGCATTCATGAACTTCTTTGCTTCTAAAACCCCCGAGTTTTCCAGCAAGGAGATTACACAACTGGAGACACGTTGACTGGATGCCGATTACTTCGAGGAATAACACTTTCTCCAGGTCATGCTCTTTTGGATCATTAAAAACTTTCTTTTTTACTTTGTATCTCCTAAAGAGCTAAAATGTTGTGGACATTGAAAATGAGAAGTGATTGCTGGCTAGCCCCCCCCCATCAATTCCCATTTTTAATGTCCGCAACATAAAGGATTTCAACAGCCTAAAGCAGTGATTCCCAAAGTGGTCTATATCGACCCTTAGGGGTCTATGACAACCTGCAAGGGGTCTACGACAGCGAAAAAAAATTTGGGTCCATGAAATGAAAATGGGGGTCAACGATAGTGGATCTCAACTCATACACTAATAGTACCTATTTACTTAAATCACACTATCTTATAATATCAAAACATATACATTATTTATAATAGTACCTATGAAGTAAAAAATTTATTATATATATTTATAAAATTCTGTAAGTTGTAGGATGTTGGTATTCGCTTTGTGGTCGCAATACATTTTGAACTTGTAAAAACCTGAGAGTCGCAGTCTCAGAGCTTCACTACCTTGCACTGACTTGTTCAATTCGTCACTCTATAAATACGAATGTGGGACAAATACATTTATCTTTATTTTATGTTTATATCTCGATATCTTTATTTTATGTTTATTTAATGTTACGTATATCTTACATAACAGATACAAAATTTTATTCTAAGTAGTTTTAATTTAAATTCAATTAATAAATGTATAAATTAACATGTGTTTTTACTTTAAGTTTTTAACACTAAACTTCACTACAGTTAGAAATTTACAGGAAATCAATATCAGGTAAGTAGGGGGTCTACCCAACACGGAAAAACAGGGCAAGGGGTCTACGACACAAAAAAGTTTGGGGAACTCTGGCCTAAAGCTTCTTAAGATCTCCACTACGTAGTATAGAAATGTTTTAATTGATGTATGATAAAGTTAATCATTCATGAAACGAAATGACTTTCCTTTAACAAATGCTATCATTTCCATTTTTTTATAACTAAACGATCTTTAATTTCTGGTTGCTTCTAGTGTTTTACTACTTAAAATTATACTTAAGTTTTTTACTGATCTTTAAATTGTATTATTATTACAGAAATATTCATAATTTTATATTGGTTTTTTTTGTACGAAGTTACTCTTTCTCAACATCATTTGAAACAGAAACTGTTATTATTTTTATAATCTTTTTTTCAATTTCTATATAATACAGGAAAAACTAGAAATTTTCTCACATTAAAACTTTTTCAACACGATTTCAGTTTTGAAAATTTTATTATGTAATAACATTAAAAAAGCTTATTTTAATGTGCAATAAGATAATTATTTTTACAGAAATAAGAAAAAAAATAAGAATAGGAAGCCTTATTATTTTATTTTATAGTATTTATGAGCATAAACGTTTTTTAAATGACCATCACCTCCTAATCAATAAATTTAGAACAAGTGCCAACTACTGTCTCATTTCATCATTTTCTATTACATCTTTTTCAATTAAATGTCCTTTGCTTCAGAGTGAATGACATTATTCAAAACGCTGTATTTTGTGAACTGGGAACAATGTTTAAAAATGTTATGCAATTATTATCTTTATTGTGCAAGACTAGAGATTTTCGTTGAAAGATTCATTTGCCTATTCCTGACATACTATAGTGTGATATTATAAGTTATACATAAGACATAAATTCAATCACAGCTTCGCTGCTCACCAGGGGGCGGTAGGAGCGATGTTGATTACAGTTATAATCTACGAAGTTTCATGAAAAGTAATATGAAAAAAAGAGACGATTTTCCAAATTTTAATAAGATAGCAGTTCATTACTCAAAATATTGTTTCAGTATCACTTTATAATTTGTAAATGAGTGCCCATAACTGTAGCTGTATGGCAATATGTTTATCTATTGGATCCAGACTGGAAATAAATATTATAGACTCTACAACATTACAGTTGGTAAGCAACGGGTTCGATACTGGACTCAGTAATTGTGTGTTGAGCTGAAAAGGCCTGTGCACATTAAAATTAGATTTTATGTTTTTCGGCTGATGGGGCCTGCAAAAGAAGGTGTCATTTTAAAATGTCAATATTATCGATTTTCAATCGAACAAAACGAGTCGCTGTCTTTAGCGATAATTGGAAAATTATCGCAATAAGCTAATTCCATCATTCAATTATTATTCTATTTTTGCTTTTGTAAATTATGGTTTCATTTTGTTTTTCGCTCAATGAGCATTTTTTTTCACACGAGGAATCATTAGACGAGGAGCTAAATTTTAGAATGGATTCCCAACCACAATAATCACCCATGCCTAAAGTGGGATTTGAACCAACGAACTATCGAACCTAAGGCCAGATCACTCATGTTCGCTTTGTAGATTATTCATGTATTCATATGTAGCAATTTTTAGCAGCAACTTCATTTTAATATTTTTCTTTAGACTTGAAATATTGAAAATGTATACATTGTAATTAAATAAAGAATTGATATCAATGTCAGG
>JAPDSC010158940.1:0-12490 GCA_026290005.1 Latrodectus geometricus
GCCAAATTCAATACACTAGAAATTTTAAACTAAATTAATTATCATATTCAACAGTATCCATGACGAATGTAGCTCGTCATTGTGCGATATGGCATGAAAAACCAACGATGAGATAGATTCGTCATTTTACTGGAAGGGGTTACGTAGAAGCAGAATAAATCACATATAGTAATATAAACATATTTTAGAACTATCAATATAGAATGAAAGCAAAAGCCAAAATACACTCGGAAAAGAACAGTTATTGATTGAACTTACAAAATATTTATCTAAGTATGAGATATTCTAAAATATAAAGATTTGAAAGCAAAAATGTCCTAATTTTAACAAAAATTAAGTATTGCAATGGGCCTAGAACATGTCTTTGTCGTCAACACAGATAATGTATTTGAAATAGATACTTATACACACTTAATATCTATTTTCATTTTACAGTTAAATTTATTCTAGAATTTTTTCATTAAAAGAATCAAATAATTAAAAAGAAACCATCAACAAAAATGTCTATGTCTAATTCAAATTATATATAAAATACCATTGAATAATTTACACTTAACTATTGCGTAAAGTACATTTTGGATATGAAGGATATTAATATTTAATAGATTTTATGAAGTTAAAATATCTATACTCAAAAATAAAGTGTTCTATTGATTTGGACATGTAAGCAATTTATTACAGAACACAAGTTATAAGAATTGAAAGAAATTTATTGGTGTTACTTTTTAATAAAAAGTAAACTTACAAGTTAATCATCCTTTCATTTAATTTTTCAAATTTAAAAAATTGCACTAAATAAATGCAAACAATAATTTAAAAAATGAATAATAAAAATTTACTTACTCTGTTAAGAGTTTTAAATAGATATTTTAATAATGGGTGTACTACATCATCAATATCTTCTACAGCTCTCTCTTTTGTTGCTGAAGTCTTGTATGTATTGTCTAAAGTAACTATACTTTCAGAAATAAATCGCAATATTTTTGTGACATCAGCACTTCGCTTACTTTCGCTAAGCACATAAAGCAATATTTTATCAAAACTTCCTTCAAAACCTTGACCACTAAACTAAAATATAAATTGTAGATTTAAAAATTAAGAAAATTATATAATATATATGAACACAAAAATTTGTTAAATACCAAAATATTATGAAACTGCTATCATGTGAATTTGAATGAAAAATAATATATTTTCAGCAAATGTTATGCATTCATTCTAAAATGATGTATCTAAAAGTAATTTTATCAGAAATGTATGATCGCATAAATTAGAAAAGATTAAAAGAAAATTGTGAGACAAAAGTTTTTTGTTTGAAACATATATAAAGGACACACTAGAATAAAACTGTAAAGTTTTTCTTTAATGGGGGGGGGGAAGAAAAGAGAATGAACCCCTTACCTGCCAAGGAAAACTTACGAGATTCGCTCCCCAGTGCCGCCGGTTTTCACACAGGCATGCACAGTTATGTGGTGTATCAATGGAAAAGAAGAGGAACACTTTCCATTCTAATTGTTTACTTTCACAAAACAAAAAAGAAAAAACAGTGGAAGCGAAAGAATAAAACGTTACAAACTACTAGAAAAGAAGCACAAATAATAATTGCAACATATGGAACAAAAGCAACAGCTTCCCCTGTTCCACAAGAAATATTTCCCTCTCCAAATCGCCTCTTCTTTGAAATAGATGTAACATCATCACAACAGATCTTTTAAATAATGTCAAGGACATTCTATTCCATTCCAAAGCCATGGGTCTAGCATTACTAATAGCAGAGCAGCGCAGAGAAGCATATTTTGGAAAGCCGTATATATATGCCGGCGGCAGGCAATGGGTTAATGAGTTAGGTGTTAAATAAAATTTTAAATTGCTTTAATAGCAAAAATATTAATACATACTATTTTCTGAACATTTTTCAGATTTTGCACCATTAGATAAAGTTTTGGATTAAGAAATAGATTTTGTTGAATAAATAATCATTTATATATTCTTTATATAATTAAATTTTAGAATATTTGGACAGAAGTCAACTTATTTTTCTATGCTGCAAAAAACTTTTGAAGATGACAAAAAATAGTAATCCTTTTTAACAATCATTATTGTTATAAGTTTCCATACATGAAATCAATTTTTAAAACAAATTTTGTAAATTATAAGTTTTAGAAAGAATTTAATGTAATTTTTTTTCTGGAAATATGCAAAGACTTTAAATTAATTTTATTTATTTATTCAGAATGCATTCTAAAGTATTCTGTTACACTTGGTTTCATATAATTTCTTTATTTAAATCAATATTTCAAATGATGTTAAAAATCTGAAAATGACAGTTATATTTAAAATTGCTAGCAACTTGCACATTCCAAATTTTATTTTAACGAAAAATTTTATATGTATCATAGATGAACAGAAATACATGTGTGAAATTTTTTTATTAGAACTAAAAGATTCAATCAAAAGAATTTGTTGAGAGAATAAATAGCATAAACTACACATTCTCAAACAAAATACAATGGCAAGTTGTACCAAATTGTTTAAAATTTAGGACATTTTAGTTTTCCATAATTATAAAAGATTTTTTTTTCTATAAGTTTATCCCTTAGATAATTAGGACAGATAATTTTGATGCGATAATCATATATAGATTCTTTTTCCTTTTTGCGAAAACAAAGCTTTTGATTCCTCTCAAAGAATTTCTTCAATTCAATATCTGTATGTTATTAAGTTGATAACACAAAAATATATATACCTAAAATATTAAATAAACAATTATATAAATTAAAGTTAGCTTTATTTTTAAATCACAAAACAGGCTAATAAGATTTCCTTTGTTAAATAATTTTCCAAATGATTTGGTGAGAAGATATTTTAATTTTTAAAACTCACAAAATACAGAAAGAAATCTTTAATTCTTATTAAAAAATCACATTAAAAAAACAAAAAACAAAAACAACAACAGCACAAAAATTTATTTAGAAGCTACTGTACATTTCCTAAATTTTTGAGATCATAAACTGAAAATAATCTGAAATATTAAATATGATACTTGTATACATATAACATGCAATATTAATATGAATTGATTTGTATAAAATTATTTTTAATTCAGTCTGTCATAATTTTATTTCAAAAGAGCAAGTATTTATAAATGAAACATGTTTAAAGCAAGATTAAAATTTTTTATTTGAAATAACTTTAATCAAATGAAAAATTCAGAAAAATTTGTAAATACTCTTTAAAGCAACAGAAAATTTCTATCATAAACTACAAAAATTAAATACATAAACTTAATTTCTATGAATATGAAAAATTATAAATTTTTTTTTAGTAGTTGAATTCCATTCACATAAAAGTTACTTTATATTTTAATACAGGATGATTAAAAATATAAATTTTGAAATATAAAAATGAACCGCTAATAATATTGACATTAAATATGAACAGAATAATAATGCAGTAGGAAGAAATATAGTATAAAATAAATAGTTCAAAATTTTAGCAACAGCTGACATCATAAATATCAGAATATGTAAATAAAAACAGCTATCATGCACTTAACTCATTAAAATTAGTAAAATGCAGCGCTCACAGCTTTTCCTAATTTCATATAAGATAAGTACACAATAACTGTTTTAACAAAGAATTGAGCTTAGCTTATAAAACTTTTTTTAGAAGACTTGCACCATTAGCTCTACAGAAGCCAATCAAAAATATGAAAAAGACATTAGTAAAAAAGATAGCAGTGTGGGGCTGGAGAAAATGATTCAGAAATTAGAAAAAGATAGGTTCTATTGCACATCAATAGAACCTATCTTTTCTTATTTCTTAGTGCCAATTCTTCATGTGACATGACTTTTCCATTTTGAACAAATCCACTGAACCAGGAAACAAAAAAGCTAAGTTTGCAATTAATCAGGCATCATTTCCCTATAGCCTCGCCATCCTTATCATCTGATGTTAACTCATAACTTCTGGGTGTGGGGCTATCTGAAAAACTTGTTCAATGTTCTGACTGAAAACATGACTCAATTAAAAGTATACACTGTACAACATATTCTGGGGGAAAAAAAAGTGAAACAATCAGTTTTTCAAAGTCAACTTGTTGTAGCAAACAGCATATTGAATATGTTTAGCACCCATCTTACAAAATTTAAAAACTGATTTGATGCTTTCTATATGATTTTTAGTATCAAAAATTTGAAAAATCTATTATTTTCATTGGATGTGATATAACCTTACCACAGTAGATGGACTGAGTTGTCAATAAAAACTTCTAGCAAACAAATATTACATACATCATTTTGAATTTTTTTATACTTACAGATTCATATACATCTCCTAAGTTTGCAATTAATTCAGAAGTATCAGCTTCAGTGATGCAGGACTCAAAGATTTCTTCTAGCATATTATATACATGTTCATAACAAGTTTCAGAGGAAGTATTTCTACTTATCATTTTCCTAGAAGAGAGAATATAAATAAATTGCATCCAATAATATAATTTTAGTAATGTCATTTACTTGTAATAAAATATTATATAGATTGTTAAATAATATTATTTAACACAGGCTATGCTTTTTTTTTTCAATACAGAAAAAATGCTAACATAGAAGTCTAAAATTTTCATTTATTAATGCAAAGAATATGATCATGCATGGGGAAATAAATTTATTAAATTATTTATATAAATAACGAATATTTTTAAAATTAGTAGATTTAATAAATACAAATGATTCAACATTTTTCATAATATTATTTTATGAATTGCACACCATAATTTCTACGCATTCGCCATTTATTCATTTGTAAAAAGTTTATTCATGCACATCAAATGTACAGGTGTAGGTTAGGAATAGTATACATTAAATATTAATGATAGTTTATGCGGTTTAAATTTCTGGAAGTGAAATTAGCAAATATTTCCTTAAAATTAAAAAACAAAATTCTAATGCAATGTATAAATTAAGACAGCTTATAAATTGTTTATGCATTTTGGGAAATTCTTTCAGATATTAAGTTAAAAACAATGTATTTAAATGGAAACTCAATATTTTAAAAACGAGTTCTCTTGATATAGACAAGGAACATAGCACTCAAAAATGAAATTTTAGGAAAAAAAAATGAAAAAATATAGAAAAATTTCAGAAATAATAAAGCAACTGAAATATTTAAATTTAAAAAAAGAAATTATATAAAATATTTTTTAAATGCATTAATATTATTATACAATGATAAAATATAATTTAAATGAAAGGACTCTGGCTTAAACAAATGTTCTATTCTCCAGGCTTGTTTGTCGCTCAACGGTTATTTTTTATACACGAAGGTTAATTAGACCAAGACCTACAGTTTAAAGTGGATTCTGAACTACTACAACCATTCACACTCAAGGTGGGATTCGAACTCACAAACTGTTGAACCAAAGGAAAGAGCACTAAACATTCAGCTGCCAGCTTGTTCTATTCTCTAAATAAAATTTTATTCATTATTATAAAAAACATTAAATTTGTTCAAAAATTACTTACATAGCTATAAAAAAACAATTAACACATATGTCAAGGGAACTATTTTTTTAAAAATAAATTTCAGATTCTTGTTTGTTGAAACATTTTCTAGCCTTTTGAGAGTTACATTATAGGATTTTTGCCCTTTTTCTTCTGTATATATGTATAGCATGTCTTTGTCAGCTGTTTGGAAATGTGGCTATAACTATACATTGTACAGTATGGTACTTAAAAATAGAGTGGAAACCTCTGATTAGGCAGAATTTTTAAATATCTTGAGCAATTTGATGTAAAAGTTCCAGTAAACAACACCTAAACTCAGTAGCAGAGAAGTCCCCACAGGGACAAAACCTACAGTGCTCATATTTGTTTTCTTGACTAAAGGCTCTAAGGTGCAAAGCCTAAATCTTGGTCATGTGGTTAGTCTAACATGAAGCCCCCAGTATTTAGTTCCCAGTGATGCTCAGTTTTATTGACTTAGTGAAGGGATGAAAGGCTGAGTCGACTTTGCCTAGTCCAATGGTTGAAACTCGGATCTGTGCTTTGAGAGTGAGAAGCATTATCACTATGCCACAAGGCTTCCCAGTAAACAATCATCACTAATAAATAAAATACAATATGTCTTCAAATGTTTTGACATTGAAGGAAAGTGATGATTATTGAGGAAAGACAAAATATGACTTCTATTAAAAAATAATCTCACAGGTACATATTTTTTAAAGGTACATAATTTCAGGAGCATTGTAAATAATAAGGGTTTTAAGGAAGTCCTTGTGTAGAATGAGAATTTTACGCAGAATGAAAATATGTGAAACACATTTTGAACAGAATAAGAATTACTTCAAGCAATTGAAAAAATTAAATACCACAAGAAACAAAATCTATAAGAACATATAATGCCAGTGGTGGATTTTTAAATGAAATGGCCAAAGTAGATGCTTTTTTATACTTTTATAACAAATAAGTTCCCTTTAGTCTTAAAAAGTTTATTTTACGTATCAATTCGATATAAAAGTTTAAGATATTGATTAATAAAATCTAATATTACTCAAACTTAAATTAACAGTTGAGTGAGCAGAATAATGAAATGGGATATAAATTATACAAAACTGTTTATGGAAGAAAAAAACTTATAAATAAATCTACATAAAATATTTTTAAGTGATTCAAATCGAGGGAACGAAACAATATTGATTATGAAATAAGGTGTGTTATGTATTAATATGTACAATAAAACAAAAAAAAGAAAATATACCTATATATAAAATACTAATAAATATCTAAGACAAAAATATTTCAATTATTAAATGTGAGAAAACAATAAGTTTGAACTGTTGTTTCGAAATTCCCGTTATTATTGTTATTATTTCGGTTTACTACTGCTAAAAGTTGCCGCGAACTTTAGTGATGCCATTTTTATGTTCGTTTGATTTAAATCTCAGTATATTATAGTATATTCATTAAACTATTTTTAAATATTTGAATGAGACATTTTTAAAAATAGAGAAATGTCAATTTCTAAGCAGTTAATATATCACATTTTATCAAAACCAGTAATAGCTAGACCGACCTTACAAAAATCGTAAGTCACAATATTTGCTTACTGACTAGTTCATCAGCAGTTGGCTAATCATTTGATCATGATTTAAATGTATGAAAGATTGGTTTAAAAAAACATTGTTGGGAGGCCATATTCGACATTGAGTTATACACTAATAAGTTTAAATATTGTGACCACTCTAGAGTTTGACATAGAGCTTACCTAATTTTCGTGAAAATATGTGATCTAGTAAGAACACTGTATATTTATTCCGGACAGTGTGAATCATCATTCCTGTGATTAAATGTGTGCTTCATGAAAAAGGCTCATGATCGAAGCGACAATAACAGATAGCATATTAGGATGTCCTGGAACCTGGAAATAATTAGTTGAAACTGATTAGTTGATAGACTGTTCTTTTGGTGTATTTGGGAATGCATATACCAAGTGAATAAATGACTAAGATACGAGCAGCAGACATCACAGAATTGGATATTCACTCATGCTCAGCCACATAGGGTGTCGGAAGATATCTCTATTCGTGAAATAAATTCGGTGGTAGACAATGACAAATACCACTGACACATATACTTAGGATTATTTCTTCTTTGACCTACATTGTATTCGGTCGTTACCTGAGCTACCGTCTGCCTCTGATCTTATTTTACGGAGAAAGGCTGCTTTTAACATCTTATTCCATTAATGGTGTGTGGACACTCAAGCCCTATCGAATATCCAAGAAACATAAAATTCTGAAGATTCTGATTTCGAGTCTTTGGGCAATCAAAATTTGCCTTCTGCCATAGTCGCTTATATCAACAGTTTTTCTATGTCTCTGTAACTGTAACATACGTAATCACAAGAATGATACTTCACACTCTTTGGAGGGAATTTTATATTACACTGGATTACGTGCTATCCCACAACATTTGTGTAGATTCTATGTCAAACAGTGGAGTTAGTGGCCAGGATGTTTCGGCCCTTCAGTGTACTTAGAAGTCCAAATAATTTACTCCATTATTTTATATGGGTGTTTGTAAAGTACAATTTTACTGTGCGTGCTGCATAAAGTTAAGTTAAAATAAATTTAACAATTTGTTACCTATGTATTTTATAGTGGTATAATATTAACACTTTATTCTGAGTTTTAAATTTTATGCAAAATGTTCGATTAGGATAAAAAATATTATCAGTTTTTCTAATTTCCCTATAAGAAAGTTAAAGTTCTTTTTCTCTATAAATATCTATTTGATAATATCTTCGATTCCTAAGTTAAAAATCTTTTTTCATTTTATATTTCTTTAATTGACAGTTCAGAAGTTTTTACATTAAGTTAAGCTGAATCGAAATAAAAAAATATGTTAAGTTTTACCTTAAGTCATTAAATGAGTTAAATTAAATTTATTTGTTAAGTTTAAATTAACTAATAAACTGATTTTAATTGTTAGCTTTTTGAGAAATAAGAATTAGAAGAAATTAACTTGTTTTCATGACACTGAATTTCTGTGTACAACATTTAAGAAACTATAATTACAGAAACTATTTTCAAAATTAAAACGACGTCCAAACACATTCCTAATTAAAATATTATCATCATTAAGGAATAAATTTTGACATTCATTAAGCATGTATGTATTGAGTTAAATAAGTAGTCAAAATAAAAAATTTAAAAAAAAAATCAAAAAATTTGAAAATATTTTGCAAGATATCAAATATTTTGTAAAAAATAGTAAAGAAAAAGGCACATAGAAAAATTAAATTATTCATTTGTTTTCTTTTTCAATCACTATTCCCCAAATATACCAAATAAACTATTCCCAAATCTACTAAATAAATTACTTATTTTTCAGCTAAGCGCTTAGACACGGCGCAGTAAGCTACCTATAAGCACTCACATCAATATACACTGATTTGGTGTATGATGGTTTTTTAGTGTACACGAAATTTGGCAGGCGTGTTCCTACATCTGAAAGATGACGTCGATTCAAATTTTGCGCTCGGTGCATCAGTGTGAAGCTAGTAGCGACACACGGAAGATGCAAATTAAATTTGATTTAAATACGAGCTGTAACGGTCCTGAGCGTTGTTTAGCATCGAGATTTGATGTAGTTAGTTGATGCTAGTCTACAATGCCTTTAAGAAGACGACGAAGCCATTATCAACAGCTCACTGAATTAGAACGAGGTCGTATAATAGGCCTACGAGAATGTGGATTTTCTTTCCGCGAGATTGCAGAATAGTTTGGCAGGAATGCATCCACTGTGCATGAATGGTGGCAACAGTGGTCAAGGGAAGGCACTGCCTCAAGAAGACCGGGTTCCGGGCAGCCACTACTGAGAGGGAAGACCACCGTGTTCGGCGTATGGCCGTAGCGAGTCGTTCTGCGTCTGCAGCAGAAATTCGAACAGCAGTGGCACCACAGTGACACAACGAACTGTTACCAATCGGTTACTTGAACAGCTCCGAGCCAGACGTCCTGTAGCGTGCATTCCACTAACGCCAAACCACTGCCGTTTGCGACATCAGTGGTGTCAGGTTAGAGTTCATTGGAGGACGGAGTGGAGATCTGTTGTGTTTTCTGATGAAAGCCGGTTCCGCCTTGGTGCCAGTGATGGCCTTGTGTTGGTTAGGAGGAGGCCAGGTGAGCGACTGCAGCTATCCTGTCTGTGGCCTAGACACACTGGACCTACACCTAGAGTTATGGTCTGGGGAGCAATTTCTTATGGCATCAGAAGCACTCTCGTGGTTATCCCAAGCACCCTGACAGCAAATGTATACGCCAGTCTGGTGATTCAACCTGTTGTTCTGCCTTTCATGAGTAGCATTCCAGGAGGTGTTTTCCAACAGGATAACGCTCGACCTCATACTGCTGTTGTAACCCAACGTGTTCTATAGGATGTCAACATGTTCAAATCTGGTGATCTTGGCCTGCCAGATAACCAGATCTGTCTCCAATTGAGCACGCATGGGACATCATTGGATGACAACTCCAGCGTCACCCACAACCAGCATTAACCGTCCCTGTATTGGTCGACCAAGTGCAACAGACATGGAACTTCATCCCACAAACGGACATCCAGCACCTGTATGATTCAATGCATGCACGTTTGTATGCTTGCATTCAAAATTCTGGAGGTTACACCGGTTATTAATGTACCCGTATTTCACTTCTGCAATGGCTCTTCTTGGGGTTTAATTAAATTTTGATCTTAAAATTGTAATCAATTACGTACGTTATCTATATAAATGTATTGCTGAAATTTCATTACTCTACAATAATTATTTCTTTGTGTTGGGTTTTTTTTCCATTAGTGTATGTATATGTAGAAGGGCTGTATCCGTCTCTCATTGTTCAGTAGCGGCTAGGATAGAACTCGGGACCTTTTGCTTGGAAGAGCACTGTCGTATCACAAGGATACGGTGATACCTAAATATAAGGTTCCACAGTGATGTCAAAACGTTTCATAAAAAAATGCTTTTATTTGGAATTTAGGATAATTATTCATTTAAAATAAAATTTAATATAGTGTTTAATTAACCCTTTTTAATTAAAATATATATTACTAATTTTAAATTAATCTTTAAATTTACAACTTGCAATCACTAATCATGAAATATTAATTTAAGGAGCATATCAAGCAGATTTGTCACATCAAAATCTCACGTGTATTAGTGTTTGTATACTATTTCGATAGGATTTATTAATAGTCTTTCATAAATGCTTTTATTTTTTTATTCGAATATTTTCTTATAATGTATATAAAAACTGAAATTTTCAGATGCATTCAGTTTATTTAAAAATTTGGTAAATTTTGCATTTTCTGTAAAACAATAAATTTTCAAACTTACTCGAGACACAATGGAAGTACTTAATTTTAAAATAAGAATAAAATAGGCCTTTCCTTTTAAAGTAAGAGAAGTATTTATTTACACACATAAACTATGAAGTAAATAGAATTTGATGTATCATAAGGTTAATAACGAAAAATGTTTACATAATGTAACTAAAAATACATAACATTTGGTTATATTATCTAGTTTTAAGTATAACTGTTTTCTTTTCCCAGAAATGAATTAGAATTGATAAACAAATTATTATTATTTAAGGTTGGAATATAATAGAAATAAGCGATAATGGTTGACACACTCTTTTATTGACTTGATATTGGACCTTACTATGTGTATTGGGAATATGCAGTCGCAAATTACATCACTTAGTGCAACTTTTCTGGTGCTACCAGCTCTTTAGGATGATTCCAAACTACACTGATGTGCTAAACTTAAGCAATAATGTAAATTTTGAGAAGATAGCCATGAAATAACAATAAAAGGGGTTTTTATGATCAATACAATAAACACCCAATTCTGTAGAAAGGATCAAAACATTACAGACGACTTGAGTGTTTGCAAAATGCTTGCAGCAGGAGCACAGATCAAGATTGCAACAAAAGAAAAGACGGAGACTTAACAACAGGCATTCACTGCAAATGGAATTTGAGAGTTTAAGATACTACCTGGATGATTTCACACGCAGAAGAAGGATCGAGAAGTTCGAGGAAAGGCGTAGAGTATCCAGTGTAGTTGAAGAGTTTGGAATCAAAAAAAGTATAGTCCAGACTCTTGCTGTTTACAAAACACCGAACTTTTGCTGTTTACTAGTTACTGTAAATAGAAGATATCACTTTACTGATTGATTTTTCAGCCTATTTCTCTGATTTAAACCCCTTAGAACATGTGTGGAATGTTTTGGGGCTATGACTTGCTTCTCGATAACGTCCTCCTGGGAAAACGCAAACAGATGTTAATTTAGAAACAGGAACTCTCATCTGAAGAATTTTTGGACAATCTTTGTATAAAGAGACAAACTGTGGAACAGCCATTTAATTGTAAAATGGATACATACTAAGGAATATCTGTTTCTTGTACTTCTTTTTGGGCAGACAATCATAAGTAACAATACTATGAGTTCAATAAAGCTTTTTTCTTTTTTGATTCCATACTGGATACATTGTATTAATGTTCTAGCAATTTTGTTTTTGTCATTGCTTAAGTACCAAATGATGTCTGAATTTCATGTCTCGTAAATGATCTTGTAGAGTTTATTTAAAAAAATAAAAATAAATAAAAAAAACCCGCACTTTTGTACAAATTTTACACGCCAGAGTCTTTCGAGAAACTTTCTCTGATCTACATACAATTTTTAGATAAGAGATATTATCACTAATATTTCGACGTAAATATCAGATACTTTTTTCAAAGCATGTTCAACGATTTCCTATTAATCAGAATTATTCTTCACTTAAGGTAAAGCAACGAAATAAAGGTACATTTTGTAAAAATTAAGATAAAAGAAAGTTTTTTTCAATAATGTTTGATTAAATAATAAGAATTTAAAAGCTTTGATAATTTTATTTGTAATTAAATAAAAATCAAAGAATGTGGACGAAAT
>JAPDSC010158944.1:0-52398 GCA_026290005.1 Latrodectus geometricus
AAAAAAAAATCTTTTTATATATTACTATTTTTATCATCAAATATATAAATGCTTTACTGTGTAATTATTTTATTTAATAAAGTATCTATATTTGTTTCGTTATTAATGTAGTAAGTATAATCCATATATTGCAATATCAATTCACGCAGTAATATCAAAATTTAAGCTATTGATGTGTTGGAAATAATATCAATCCTGATCAAATGAAAAGTGATCGTGTTGTTATAGATTCTGTAAAGATAATCATTCGTGGTACTGTGGTTTGTTAAGTAGGCTAATTTACTTTGATACCGTGTAGTGGGCAATATAACGTTCAAAGACTCTTGTCAGCCATTTCTATATTCACAGCCAGAATTTGCCTGTCGTAAGGATCTTTCATTGACCGTGAAACATATTTCATTGTCGCAAATGAAAAAAACCTAGGAAAATCCTATAAGCAAACACTCCAATAGACATTCATGCAGAAGGCAAGAATTCCAATATTCATTCCCCATTGGTAACAGTGGCTAGAATTGAACCTGTATACCATAAGTTCATGGTGAGCCAGTTAATTTACTTAAGGCTCCATTGTTTGGTCTTTATATGGGTGCTTATTTGAGAAATATGCTTATTTTATTAAGTGAACTACAAACTACTATCAATACCCACGTTTCCGGCCAGAACACAACCTAGAAATAGGTTAATTGAAAGTCAAAATCCCAATTGTTCAATCGCCAACTTTTTAGAGAACTAATGAATTTTTTCATAATTACGAAGAATTGTAACTGATTATTCATAAATGTACAATGATTCTTTAAAGTAATATTTAAATATAAAGCAAATATACAAAAAAAATGCACCCTCAATAATTTTGCTTTTTTTTTATTCAGTGCCCTGGACTAGTATATTTCTAAGGGGTATTGTAACTTTCATGGAACTTTCTTTCAACAGATTCTTTCTTAGTCATGAGTTAAAAAAGTATGAAGGGTACCAAAGTACAAATAAATAGAAAAGGAATGTAATTTGCTCACGTATGTATCAATTTTAGTGCCTTTGCGCTTTACTGAGTTATAAAATTAAAAAAGGATATAACATCTATATCTGTTTTACCATGATTTGATTATCGTCAATAAGAAAGATTATTTAATCGACATGAATTTCTATTAATATTTATTTGGATAGTTAACCAAAATTTGGTGAGACTTGGTTAAATAATCATATGGAGATAATGTTTCATAATTCTGAACCAGTTAACAATAATTCCACACTTTAATGTCATCGACTTCTTCATCAAATTTCAATTAACAATAGAAAGATATTTTAGCTCTTATGATTTCAGAAGAAAATGTGTCCTATCAATATCATGGTTTTTGGCTAAGTGAGAATCAAACCTGCTATAATTGGTCGTAAAAGGGACGCCATTTTTAGCTCAATAATCACAACTCCAGTTCTAAAATTTTATCAATCCTTTAGTCTATAGCTGGTTTAAAATCATACCCTTTACTTACAAATATTGAAATAACAATTTCACTATCGGAACTAACTGCCATATTAATTTCAAAAAGTTACCAATGTAAGATAAATCATAAAAAATCGATAAGACATCGTCTGTAGGAATATAAAATTCCATTTTGATAACAATTATTATTGAATTGTGAAAAATGGGTGCTGCTTTTTTGCATTTTATTTGCGCGTCTATTGGGGTGAGCGATTGGGAGTTTTCCGGGATTCCAAGTTTTGATACGTAAATGTGTCCCAATTTTTATGAAAAAACCATTCTAAAAATAATTAAACTCTGTGGGTCTGCCCATCGGAGGCCTAAGGCCTACACTGGCTTTATCTGTTTTCTTGACCGAGGGCACTGAGTGCGAAACATATGTCCGGATTAGGTGGTCAGCCTAACGCAAAAATCAAGTGTTTAATTCCCAAGCATGCTTGATACTCAGTTTTAACTACTCACTGAAAAAATGAAAACCCTTCCCTGATGTCAATTTAGGTGTGGTAGATTTTAAAATAACTTATTGTAACCTTACACATAAGGTGTCCAGTGTGTCAAAATACCAAGCATAGATAAATAATGGAGGAAAGAAAACAACTGCATCAAGGTAGGTACTTTGAAGTTTTCCGGATTTTTTTCCTAATAACACATGAATACCACTATTTAGGAAAAGTATCTCTTGACAGAGTATAACAAAGTGTGTTACTTACTTTACTTATTATTGCTTATGATTTAACTTCATCTTTTTTTTTTTTATTTTTTTTTTATTTATTTATTTCTATATATTAGAACGAAGATTAAAAACTTTTGACTATCTGGATTATTAAGAATGGACTAAAACATAATCTAGTCAAATGTACAGAGAAAGATGATTTCGTCTATAAAAAGTAATATCTTGAATTTCCGTTAATTTTCCGGATTCTAAAACTTTTTAATAACATTCCATGCTTACGCTTCCGAAGAAATTTTTGTTAAATATAATTAATAAAAGAGAGAAAATCATAGAAAAAATTTTGTATTTCTCATAAAAATGCATTTTTCAGTTTCATTTTACTCGATAGTTACAAAATAGATTTCAGTTAATGTTGTTAAGACTTAGTGTTTATATCACGTACTTTGAAGTTGAATGTCCTACATTCAATCCTTACCACTGTTAAACAACAGGAATGAGCATCTCTGTTTCTTCCGTTTTCTGTATCTTCTTTAATGGGGTGGGTACTTGGAAGTTCAGGCGTTTTCTCAGTTACGATGTATGATTACTATCAAGTATCTATGAAAATAAGCAGATAACACTCAAATTTTTATAATAGCCTTTGGCTGTTAAGTAATCCGTTGAGTGGTATCAATTGATGAAATTAATTTACTTTATCTACACGAAAACTAACTGAATTTTTATATATATATATATATATATAATGTGAACATTTAGAAGAACTTTAACAATGGTAACGAAAATGTTTGAGAAATAAGGAAAACCAACAATACGATAACTTTTATGACTAATTTTTATGACTATTTTTAAATACACTATATATATATAATTGATTCAAGTAAGTTAGATAAAAAGATTGGTTGGAAGGAAATACCAATGAATCACTGAAATTTTCATGAACATTTTCCGAAGCACTTTCTTACTTTTATTCAATAAATAGAAGTATAAGCAGCAGACATATGATCCAGGTATAAATGTTCTTGAAATTAGCCTTTTCCCCTATAGTTTGACACTTATCTGTCTTGTTGATGATATGATGATGAAATACTTAACACGATTATTGCGACCTTGCGGTTTGCTAATCTTATGCGAGATAACATCGTATTCATTGTTAGAGTGTGAGTTTTAATGATAGCTATATTATTCATAACATTTTCTTACATTCATGAAAATTTTTTTATGAAACCAGACAGGTTTCATCGTTATTTCCGTGATTTTATGAATTTCGTAATCAAGGGGATAATATTATATTCGTTATTCAAATCCTATATAAAAAGAACAGTGATTTTTTTTAATTGGAATGTTAATAAAAGAAATTTCGCAAATATCGGATAGAATACTTGTGCTTCATTTAACATAGCTTACAAATAAATATGCATTTTTAACAAAGAGCAATCAAAAAATGGCGCTCATGCAGTTTAGAAACATATCAGTTTATCCATCACTAATTATTCCATCTTTTTAATGAAGTAACTTCAAAAAATATTCCATGTCTATATCTAGCCATTTTAAGAAAAACATTATTTTTGCAACCTATAAAATTTTAAAAAGGCAGCTGAAGTTTATTTTATTAGATCCTTCTTATCGGCGTGATATCGTATGGGAATATATATTTGAAATAGCGTCCTATATTCACACAAATTTTACACAGTTAAACAATTTCAAGATTATCTCAAAACTTTCGGAAAACAAAGTATGTTTGGATTAAAAAGCGAAATTCAATTAATTTCAATTCATTTTTATGTTCATCCAGCATATTTGGCATATGAAAAGAATAATATAAATAAAAAATCAAATTAAACCGCTTTGAAAGCTGGAAAATAATTGAATTTCTGTTTGCGTGGGTATGTCATATTCATGGTTTGAAAAAAGAATACTCTACTTTTTCAGAAAAAGACAAAGAAAAGGAATTTGTATTGAATCTACAAATGATAAGATTTTTGGTCCAACACGATGGCCTACTACTGTTGGCGAAATTCTATTTCATAATAAAGTAAATAAAGATAAGCCGTTAAAATAATTGAATATTATCAAATTTTCACTTATTGGAAATCTAAATAATAAAGGAAACCGAATATATGATCTAATCTCTTTCGAATTTAATCTAGTTTAAGTTATTTTATAGCGAAACAATACAAATTTTTATACGTTATAGTACGAAAATAAAGATTCAAAAGAATTGAATATGATTTAGTTTCAGCTTACTAGGTAGCTAAACAATCAAAAATGGTTGGTTGATTGGGTTTTGGGGAGCAAGATCCAAAAAGGGACAAGCTGTGCCAGAAATGAGCACTATCAAAGGTGATCAAATATAAGCTTATAGGATAGTTAAACAATAAAAAGAATAAATTTTTGAATGCGATTCCATGTATTAGATAGCTAAATGATAAAAAATACTTGTTTCAATTTAATAGATAACTAAGTAATCAAAGTAGTTGAGTATATGATCTACTAAATAATTTTACATATTACCTGTAATCTTACGACACATTCGTAAAAGACTGAAAAATTTGGTTGTTGTCACTAACATACTTCCGTGTACCTGGTCCATTGGACACTACCAATTAAGTGAAAGCAGCAGGGTGGAAGTCTCCGTAAATTATAAGCTGGGTCCAAGCAGAAGAGCTCTTAAACTTTGCCGGTCATCCTGAGACGTATTATTTCACTTGAACGACATAATGACTTCGACCTATTCAATGACAAATGTGGTGCTTCATATAATGTGTTCGTATATTTGTTTTTCAAAAACAGCATTTGTTTCTCCATTGATTACTCAGAAAATGAATGAGTATTCATGTATATGCTCATAATAACCAGCGTGAAATGAAGTGTCTGATTAAACGATTGCTGTAAGTAGAGATGATTCGTGCAATTTAAGCAGAATTGTATGAGTGTGGTATATTCATGTGTGAATTAATATTTTAATAATTTCAATCTTATGCGCTAATTAATATGATGCATATATTATGTATGAATTTTGTGTCCAAACTAATAAACTTATGGCAAAAAGAAAAGAATATGTAAATCTAAATTATAAAATTCCTTTTCACTTAATACTATGTTGCGTTTTGGAGAACTTGATGTAAAACCTTTCTTTTTTTATAATTTATCTTTGAAAAATCTAATTGATATTCAAATATATGTATTGCGTATATAGATAATTAATTGTTGTACACAATTATACATCAAGTAAATTTGATTTAAGATATAACTTCATAAACTTTGACAAATTAAACTAGCAAGCGAATAAATAAATTAATTTTATCACATTTTGTTTAAAAAAATTGTATATTGCTATTGTATTCTCCTCACCATTTGTATTTATTTATGTTATATAGTATTATATAATGCATACACCAATAAAAATTATAACATCGTATCAATCTTTCATTGTTTTGTAACAGAACTTCAGAACTTGAATTTTATTCCGAAGAATTTTGTGTTAAACATCAGACCATACATTCTCTAAATGCTGTTTTCTATTGCAGCGTTTCCCAACCTTTTTTGGCCAAGGCACACTTGTCGCGGGGAAAAAAATCACGAGGCACACCACCATTCGAAAATTTTAAAAAATTAACTCTGTGCCTATATTGACTATAATAAAGGAATTCTTTTGAATAGGAATCAAATAAGCACAAAGAAAGTATTTTATAATTACTTTATTATGAAATATTAAGTAAACAGAATAGTGAAAAATTATAAAATACTTTCAGTGCGAAACCTGGGCCTGTTTGGCTGAACACAAAGCTGATATTCTAGCTGGAATCGAAAAAAGACACACACGTAGCTCTTCGTCAACAGTTCTCAGTCTCTCTCTGTATTTGGTTTTCATTGCAATCATGCTTGAAAAGCTAATCTCACACAGATATGTAGTGGAAAAAGGGAGCAATGTCAAAATAGATTTGTTTGCCAGAAGGGGAAACTCCTTGGCAGTATCCAACCAAAAACTGTCCAAAGATAGATCAGCAAATCTTAGCTTGCAACCACGATTTTGTCTCAGTTCAATTAGTTCCTCCTGCTCCTGTAAAGTCATTTCCTTTCCAACAACTGATGATGAGCTATAAGGGTCCCTAACCCAGTCCAGGCATTCAGTGGAGACTGAAGAGAAATAAAATGACAACTTCTCCTCAAGAGTTTTTAAATGCTTAACTATTATCTCACACAGTGCAGCAGTGTGAACACCTTGCCATTGCATGGTGAGTGTGAACATTTCGATTGCCGCTTTCCACGTGTTGATGCCAGAGTTGCACCTTTGAACGGAATCCATTTATTTTATCTGTACTTGTAAGCAGGTTTTCATTTCGGCCTTGCATTCGGGTGTTCAATTCATTCAGATGATGAAATATATCTGCCAGGTATGCCAGCCTTGCACACCACTCATCACTTGCAAGCTGCTTTGCGTAATCTGACCCCTTATTTGTCAGAAACACTTTAAGTTCCTCCCGCAGCTCATACACACGAACCAAGACCTTGCGACGCGACAACAAACGGACCTCCGTATGAAACAGCAAGGTTTTATGCTTTGCTCCCATCTCCTCACACAAAGCTGCAAATGTGCGACTTTTCATGGGTCGTGACTTTACAATGTTTACCATGCGCACAACATCATCCAACACATGAACAAAGGCTGATGGTAAAGTCTTGGCTACGAGGGCCTCGCGGTTTAAAAAACAATGCGTAATAATCACATCTGGATTTCTTTCCTTCACTCTGCTAACAAAGCCTTTGGTGCGCCCGACCATGGCTGCAGCTCCATCGGTGCAGACACTTGTGCAGTTTTCCCACTTAAGTCCTCCTTGTTCAAGGTATTCTGATGTGACCCGAAAAATTTCTTCTCCAGTTGTTTTTTCTGGCAATACCTTGCAAAAAAAAAGAAGTTTTCTCTAATTGCATCACCATCAACAAAACGCACATTAGCTAAGAATTGAGCATGTCCACTGATATCAGTAGACTAGTCAAGTTGCAATGCAAATTTCTCACTGATATGGATCTTTTCCAAAACCACACTTTCGATGTCTGCAGACATGTCATTAATACGTCTGGAAATTGTGTTGTTTGAGAGAGGGACTTTAGCTATTTCCTTTGCTGCTTCAGGTCCGAGCATCTCCTCTACAATAGCTTTGCAGGCAGGAATTATTAATGCCTCTGCCACAGTGTGCGACTTTTTTGTCTTGGCTATAAGTTCAGCAACTTGATAGCTAGCTTTAAGAGCTCTTTCATTTACCTTTGTTGTTTTTCTCATAAACGTTGCCTGTTTCTCCATGTTGTCACGCAGGCGAACAAAATAGTCCACATTCTTGGTTTGAAGCAAAGGGTGTTTCGTTTGGAGATGGCGTTTAAGTTTGCTTGGGACCATAGCACTGTTAGCTAGGTTTTCACCACACACCATGCACAGTGGAGTTGGTTTGTGTTCATCTCCAGTGAAAGTAAATCCAATTGAAATATAGCTTTCGCTATATTGCTTTGCGCCAGAGAATTTAACCATCTTTGCTTTCTTTTGACCACCACTCATACTCGGGCTCTCATCTGGCTCCAGATTTTGTTCAGAGTCCAGTTCTTTCCTTTTCAAAAACTTGTCCATCACTGCAGTATCAATGTCTCTCTCCTCACAGCAGCCGTTGTCTCTCTGACACTGTGTGAGGCGCCTGCCTGCGTCTCATGGGGGCGGGGACACGATTATTAAGATTGGCAGGGGTAGGAGTTATAGCACTACACAGCACCATGACCACCTATGACACCGATGGGGGTAGTGACGGGAGGAGTTATAGCGCTGCACAGCGCCGTGACCACCTATGACACGGGAGGGGGAGTGACGGGAGGAGTTATAGCGGGTGAACAGCACCGTGACACCCAGATCCGGCGGCACACCACGGTGCTTCAGACGGCACACTGGTGTGCCGCGTAACAGCGGTTGGGAACCGCTGTTCTATTGAACTTACTAATTTTAACTAAAATGGAAAATTTTAATAATGTATTTATAAAGGTTTGAGCATTTTTTGGGAAAATTTAAATTAAAAACCGAGAAAAAAAGGTAAAGTAGGCTGAAATTTTAAAAATTTAGTTTTGTGTTCAAGCAATTATTTTCTTCGAAATATTTAAAATAAGTGATTTTTAAATTCCCGTTACTGATTTGAATTACTTGGAGATTTTTAAAATGTAGTCCACTAAAGATATAGAAATTAACTAAAATGGGAGCCTCGTTCATCCGTTATCATACCATATACGCGGATTACCTTATACATTTCATAAAGTATGTGAGGGAACAGTTATATCCTGATTTAATCTCTCCAAATCAAATGAAATAAATACTATATTTACAATTCTTAGAAGTGTTGAACTCATAAGTGAAGAATTTTTGATTTTATACCAGACTTGACCTACACATTCGTAGGAGTTAAGATTCATTTTTCTTTACAATCAATGCCTTGTAACTGAAATAAGAGAGATGACTCTTTTCGATCTCTGTCTTTCCTCTTTTTCCAAATATATCTAAAAGGAGCTCCTAAATTTTATCAACGATAAATAATTGGTGAGATGATATAAGGTAATCAAACTCTTTACATAATGTTGCCCATCTTACCGACACAATATCCAAATGGCATTCATTACTGCTGAAAATGAAGAGAAGTACTTTGACGGTTACAGATATGCCCTGTAAATGGATGCAAATTTTATACTTTAGTAAATTAAATTACCATAACAAAATAGAATCTACAGAAGTGTAGGAGAGAAATTAACGGCACAAATATACGCCATCTCTCAAAAAAAAAAAAAAAAAAAATATATATATATATATATATATATATATATATATATTTCTATCGAATCCTTAAAATTTAATAACTTTGTTTTCGTAATTCTTCATTTAACATAGTATATGATTGGTATTTTAATGTTGTACAGTGTTCACTTTAAATGACAAAGATGCTTCAGCAGTTCACGCTGATATCAGCTTTTTAAAGATGGTAAATACATTTGTAGAAGGTAAGGAAATTAGGAAAGTTCACAAGCACCTTTTCTGTTGACCTGCTAAATAACTTCGTTTAATTTATCGTTCAATATATAGCATAAAACTATTTTAAGGTTATTTTTATTTATTTATTTTGGTCACAATCGTTTATTATGATCCAAACAGATTTTTTATAGAAAGAAGGAGTGAAAAATCTGCTTGGATCGTCACAAACGATTGTGAAATTAAAGAATCCCTGTTCTAACTCGAAAAACTCGAATGTAAAACTGTTGTAAGCTTTATCATTCCTCATTAGTCATTGGAGAGATTAAATTTAAATGATTTGCTTTGAAGAACACGATGAAGTGATCTGTTTTGCCTTTCAAAAATACACGGTTTCAGGGTTTATTAGGACCTGGTAGTAAGAAAATACGCTTTGGTGTAAAAAGTCCTATATTCGAACCCAGATACAGCAACACAAAAGCTGAAATATGTTCTCAGTATCTTTCCGTTAATGGCTAGTAAAAGTCATAAAAGCCTTTAGCTGTTAAATTATTCATTATTCAAATTCTCGTATTCAGCTCCAATTTAGAATTTATCTGCATATTGTGAATAAGAATCTACTTTAAGCCCAATTTATCAAATAAAAATTAACAATCTTTTGCAAAACATAACCTCAGAGCTTACATTAAATTTGAAACCAAATAACGCTCTTTATATAAATCATTAGGACACTTTCGTTTTATAAAAGTTTCTGTTACTCAATGAATATTCATTATCACTCTTGTTTAAGCCAACTAAATCAGATATTTCATTTATTCTTCATAAAAAATATGCTTAATCATATTTTACATGTGTGGACCAACTACTTCATGTTTATAAACTTCTAGTTTTTTTTTTTTTTTTTATAATAGAAGCTGGGTATTTAAAGTGAACAATAAAATGCTCCCTGTGCAATGATCATTATAAAATCGTTGTTAAATACGTTGAAAATTTCCTTTTGAAAGGAAGAAGGAACTTGAATTGCTTAAATAGATCTCCCTGAAAGTTATCAAAAAATACCATTTGGGATTTATAGCCCTAAAATCCAGTTTAAGGACACTATTTAAATCAATTTGCGCCAAAAATTTTGCCTTTTATGGGGTGAATGGACGAATTGTCTAGAAACTTTCACGAAAATAATCAAAACTCGAGAAACGTGCACAATTACAGCTGAAAATATTCAAATCACCATCGCTGTTTCTAAGAAATTGGTGTGAGAGAAACATGGAGAATTTATTTTATTTGACTGTGATGATATTCCCATATTTTATTGTAAACAAGCAAATACAACAATGTGGGTAAAAGCACTATCATTTCAAAATAATTCAATAATAAATTATATATAAAAAAAATTTTCAAAGTCAATTCCGACATAGCTCAACAAATAAAAATTTTATTGTAGTTACTTTTTATTAAATTTCGCATTGTCCATTTGTGAAACAAGGGTCGATACCGTTAATCCAGTTTGTTTGTTTAGTTTATTGCTTCGATTATTTTTATACTTCGACGAGACTCGGTCCAAAAACATGAAGATTCTACGTCGACAATCCACCAACTTTGGAATAGCAAGACAAACTTTTCATTCCACTATATCGCAGAAAGTATTTTATAAGTAACATATTTTCCTGCATATAATCTGCAAAATTTTGTAAATTTCATAAAAAAAAAAGGCTTCGCAAAATCTGTGGAAATTTTTTCTGATAATAGTTGAAAATATATATACTGCTGATCATGCGAGTGTTACATAAAATAAAAAATACACAGTATGATTAAAAATATAATAAATTATACAGAAAAAAGCATTTATTATGTAAAATATCTGTTTAGATTCACCTCATCGCAAAGTGCGATAAACTGAGATGAAAGCACGAGAGCGATAATTCCGAAAAGATTACAGTAAACTTATCGATTTTTAGTTTTTAATAATTTTTAAAACGAGGTTAGACAAAATGAAAAACGAGGTTATAACTACTTTATTTGCAAACTTAATAATAATTGCATCAACAAGCTAATAACAGGACAGCAGCATCTACAAAAAGTGAGAATATATTATTGGGAGAACTTCCTTGTTGCGCCTAGCGCCACCTACCCTAGGTTTTACTGGGAAGGCAGTTGTAGTTGTAACCGTTATAAGGTTAAAACATAAAATATATTTGTTTCCTTAATAATAAAATGAAAGAAATGCATTATTTTCGAACTGTACATTAAATACATTTTTTTCTTTAAATACACGCAAGCTTTGTATTTCACTTTACATTAACACGTTTGCCACCATATTATTTTCCCCCCTTCCCTACAGTTTTTAATTTAAGTTTTGCTGTAAAATTTAAGCGTTTTCGCTTCCATATGACGATATACGAATTTAAATATTTTCAGAACGAAACAGTTCACGTCAAGACGAAATGCAAAATGAAGTTACCGAATCGCAACTGTAATATCTTTCCGAGGACGTGAATTCGTTCTTGAACATAATTCAACAAAACTGTTTATATTTCAAATATTTCAGCCGTGTCGTGGTGTCACCTGTTATTTAATGAAGCATAAATGGTATTTCTTTCAAAGTTCACTTGTAAGCTTTTCCAAATTTTTTTTTTTTTTTTTTTTTTTTTTTTTTAAATCAGATAATTTGCGTTAGCATACAATATGCACAACAAAATTTGAAACCTTTGAAACACATAATCCGCCGTTACAAGAAAATACTGTAATTTTCATTCATTTTTTTAAATCCGAAAAAATTCTCTGTCATAAATACAAAATTTCCATCAATTTCACTAATTTATTTCAATACCACAATGTTGAATTTTTAAAAGAAGTAATTTTCAAAATAATGAAATTAAATAAATTTAAGAATGTAAGAACTGTAAAGATGGGAATAATAACTGTTGACACCAGCAGATGGCCTCACTATTTAGCTTACTTAGATTAGCTTAGTTCGCATCTTTATGTTTCCAATTTATTAATTAATAAAATAAACTTAATTTTAATTACTTTAATAATTATCATAAATTTATAAAAATATAAAAATTGTGATTTATATTTGCTAGAAAAAGTCTGCTTACAAATGCACAGTAAACATTCCACAGAGTATAAAAGTACATTATAGTGTTACCATTAATTTAATTATTACTTATGGGAGTAGTAAATTCACCCTAATAATGTCACCATTAATTTAATTTTTATCCATTAATAGTATTTTTTTTAACAATTACTTAAATATCAGTAACAATTTCAAGATGATAAAGGACATTATTTCAAAGTTATAATAACAGTAATTAAAAATTACACAAAAAGTTATCAGAAAAATTTTGCTTACAGTTACAAATTACAAAGGTATTTGGAAATTAATCTTCCTCTTTTAGCTTCCGTGAGCTTGTATGAAATGAAACATAGTCTGTATTTGTTTTTTACTACTTTTGCGATTACTTTTGGTTTCAACAAGACAATGATCTAAATTACACTGCCCACAACGTAAAGCTCTGGCTGTTGTATAATATGAAAAATCAGTTGCATATTCCTCCACAATCGACAGACTTAAATCCCATTGAACATTTATGGGACTCATTGGAACACAAGATTCGGCAACATAACAAACCATTTAAAGATATTCTAAAAAGAGTGATGATCATGGAATGGAATAATATTTCCTCTGCGGAAAACGCCAAGCTAGTTCACTCTATGCCTAAACGATAGGCATTCTTATACATAAAGGTTTCCCAGATATTATTTAATTGATAATCCATAGAAGTTATTTTTTAGACTTTTATCTGTACGCAAACATTTTCTGACTGCTTTTTGTGTAATTCTTAATTATTATAATTATTACTTTGAAACAATGTGTGCTATCTTTCTGAAATTGTTACTGATATAAGGAATTATTAAAATACTTTACATAAAAATTAAATTAGTTTTGACACTTTAATGTACTTTTATTCTTTCTAGAATATTTATTGTGGGTTTGTACGCAGACTTTTTCCAGAAAGTGTAAGCCTTTCATTGAAATTTTAGGTTGCGTTTCATAAGTTAATATAAACCTCAGCTTTCGAAACAACTTTCATATTATAATATATGTAATCATTATATTTTAGCTACGTTATTAGGTACTTAAATATATTTAAGCCCTAACTTAGATATAATTATAAAACTTTTTGAATTCATTCACTTTATAACAAGTTATTTTGCTTTTTTACAAAACTATTAATGGAGATATTTTTTTATAGAGCATGTACTTTCACATAAAATTAAAAAAAAAAAAAAAAAACAGAAAAAAAAAACCAGAAAAAAAACAGAACTTTTTTGTATTTTTTATGTTAGTCTTAAATAACTTTTTTGCAAAAAATATTAGCACTATACAAAGAGTTTCACGTGAATTAGTGAATTATAGTGTATTTGTATACATTTTTAAATTTTTGAAATGATTAGATTGATTTTTATTTTATTTATTTCTTGTCTTAACTCGATCAACGAGAGCTTTCATAATAGTATGATCAGAAATGATTTCCAAGGTTTGGAAACATCTTTGCAAGAGATTTCAGACTCTTAATTTTTTTTAATTTAAGAAAAATGAAGTGAACGATAAAACAACGAAAAACTGACACAGTGAAAAAATGAGCCTGGGCGATTACTTTATCATGATAGATTGGAGAGAACACATAAATTGTTGGTGACTCTTTGAAAATTACTTAACATATCACCAAATATGCTATAATTTATTTGAAAAGAAAAAAGAAGGGCGAACAAAAATCATATTCAAGAAGATCTTAAAAAAATAAATGGAAACTTGCAAACTCACTCTCTTATTATGAAAAACTTATTATATATATATATTTATATAGATATAATAACATTTTCGCATAGATTCTTAAATTAATAAAGTTCTAATCACACACATAATTCCAACAACTCAAGAAAAATATGGAAAAAATTTATTCTCGTCAATTTATACCAGTATTCGTTAAAAAAAATTTTTTTTTTTTAAAAACCTTTATTTTATTTAAACTCCGCTTTTAAAAGAAATTCTTGTATTTTTTCTATTATTTTTTTTATTTATGTTTTTAATAATGCATTAAATGTTATCAAATGTTTTCTTTAATCGATAACAAAATTCAATTAATATAAAAACCTTTTCTCTAACCGGATGTCTGAAATTGTGAAGTATATACCATACTATGTTTTATACACTTAGTTTAGCCACGGGAATATTTTTAATCACCCATAAAGAAAGTCTTTCAGGTCATTAACCTTTTCTCTAAAATTTACACTTCTCCAAACGAAACTAATGGAATTTTTAATGGTGAAAACAACAACAAAAAGGCTTAAAATAAATAGCAGGGTGTTTTGAACATCATAATGCTTCTCAAAATAACTTTGAAAGAATTATACACTTCTGATGTTTTCAAAATTCGATTGTGAAATATAGGTGATATTTCAACTTTTTCTTTTTTCACAACTCAGATTTAGCGTTTGAATAAAATTTTAAGATTAAATTTCTCTGTTTCTTAATATTATGTTTTTAAATTTCTAAACATTATTTCTAAGCACATTTTTGTGTACTATAAAATATCATTAAACCGGATGAAAAAAGAGTTAATTTCATTGTATCTTAAATGCGAGTAAAATAAATTACTTAGCATCATAGTCATGTAAAGCATTTATTGCTTTCGTCTGGCTGCCTGAGCAAACAATTCTGCGCAATAACAAACGAAACAGTTATCAAAATGATATTGTTGTTCTTTTCCAACAATATTAAAAAGCATAAAAATTCTCTTATGCGTTTCTTAGCTTCAAGCACTTTCATATTTTTCTGGTAAATCGTTGCATTTGAATCCGAAAATAAATGTTGATTGGAATTGAATTTATTAGAAAAAATAAAGTAATGCCACAAAAAAAAAAAAAAAAAAAAAAAAAAAAAAAAAAAAAATGAATACGAAAACTTTATGCTAAAAATGTTCAAATTGATGTAATTCGAAGACAGATACTTAAGTCTGGCCGAATTTACACATTATATAAAAGATCAAACATTAAGATACATATTTAATTGTATTTTCAAGTCAAATGTAGTGGATCGAATACACCTAATAAAATAATTAAAATTAATTTAATGAATAATAATAATTATTTTTTTCACTGAATCAGTTACAATTATGGATTAAATACTACATTGTAAATTCCCAACTACATTGTAAAAGTAAAATATAAAATAATTACAATCAATTTAAGGAATTTGAATAAGCTCACTTAAAATTAGAAATAACGAAACACAAATTAGCTAAATAAAAATACAAACAAGAAAGTGAAGTTCAGTAATAAAGAAATATAAAAGTGAATAATGCTCATGGCTTATGATAGTTTTCAATAACAAAATTTTTTCCTATGTAAAGAGGGAAAATAAATTGTATACATTCGAACTTTAACCGTTAGAGTGCGGCGAAGCGATATTGCGCTTCGCTTGTTATGTTTATATATAAGAAAACTCTTCAGCATTCAAACGGTTACATCATCGTACAATGTAATAATAGAATTACAAAATAATATCTTCTTAACAGAACTTAAAAATTTGTCTCTTCAAAATTTAAAAGAAAGCACTTTAACACAATTGTTAACTTTTAACACAAAGTATAGTAAATTCTTGTTTTGATAGATTTTATCTAATAAAGATTTTTTCAATTATTTTTTTAAGTGTATTTACATAAATTGCACACAGTTACATAACGTACATAAATTGCATTTACATAAATTGCACACAGTTACACACATTAAAAAATTTCTAGGATTTGAACCCTTATCTAAAAATATTCTTGAATTATATGAATTTATTAGCTCTTTTGCTTATTTTAGGTGACAATTAAAATAAAAAAAACATGTAGCTTTTCATATTACAAGATTATGATGAAAAAAAATATGGGGAAATCATTGTGAATTGAAAAATAATCATACGAATGAGAATTTTCAGAAATTATTTCTTATTAACAAACAACAAAATGAAATTTAGACAGAGCTACAAGTTTATTTAACTGAACGAAAATTTTATAGTTTTCGATCAAGAATTATTATTTAAAAGGTTGAAATTTTACACTTTCTGAATAATTTACATTTTTAAATAATAGAACGATTGAGTCAAATCAAAAGCTTATTTCAAGAAATATGCGGAAAAGAAAAGTCACGAAATAAAATTTTATTAAATTACATTTGCAAAAACTTGTTAAAATTTTTTTAAGGAATTTTTTTTTGAAAATTTTTAAGTTTTTAAAAAAGCTAAATTTGGTTTACAGACTATAATTGGGGAAATATAATTATATTTGTAATTTATGTAATGAAAAAATGTTTTTAAAATTATATATTAAAAAATATGTTAATAAATTGAAATGTATTTTGTTATCTCATTATTTAATATCATGGAATCTTTTTCAAGAAATATGACCTTGAAAAAAATAACATTCTATATTTCATAACTGGTAATGCTTGATTAATTTAGATTAAATCAAAATTTTATATTCATATTACGAATATAAAAAAAGTAAGTTAGATTTTGTTTAATATACTGAAAACTTTTCGAATTTTATTTTAAACTATGGTATTATGTAAGTTCATGACCTCGTTTTCAAAACGAGGCTAATATTATCACCAAGCTACTCTAATACAGTTTGCAGATTCCATATTACTCAATTGCTTTTTCTGTGCCATCATTAATTCTTACGATGACCAAAAGTACCTCGAATGCCATTTTTTGTTTATGATTTCCAATTTGCTTCTCCAACTTTTGCTTGTATACAGTTTAATTTAATGTCCACTTAAGTATATTCCTGTGTGAGGGGATATACTGTTTGCTTAAAAAAAGAATGAAATCGCAGAATCTTCATTCCTCGATAAATTAAACTGTCATCACTTTCTTCTACATAATTTATGAATTGAAAATAGTATATTAGGATATCATTCAACTCGTTAACTAGAGATCAAAATTGTTTATAATTGGCATTTATTTGGTTAATTTTGGTTGAATTTTTTTTAAATGTTTGGTGGTTTATCAAAGGTATTTAAAAATCAAGATGTACTAAAAATGTAATATCATTTTAAACATGATCTGAAATATAATGCATGATCTCTAATAATGTATGATTTATTATGCAACCCATTTGTGTTCAATGCGAAACAAAATCATTCACATTGAACATTTTTAGCATGCCCCAGGTGAAACCATTAGTATGGTTTGCCTTGCTTAAGTGCATAAATTATTGCATGCACGTATATAACATAATTTCATAAATATCACTCTTAAGTTTAGCACAAGCCCATGAAAAAGTATTCCACATTTAAGTATTAAAATTGCATGATGTATAAGCACTCAATTAATAAACTTTTCATAACATATTTTAGTTACTATTCAATTAATTATTTTAAAAAAATGTCCATACTAGAAAATATTAATGTATGGACTAAAATAAATTGAATAGAATGAAGTATTTTTGAAAATTCCTTTGATTGGATGTTATCATAATATTAAATAAAAGTCTTCTTTCATCCACATTCCAATACATTTCCGATCAGCGTTTTATTGAGAAAACAGAAAACACGTTTGTTGATGTGGGTGTAAATGCTATTATTTCAACCATTGAGAAAACGGTAGATAAATTTATTTTTTACAAAAAAATTATATGGAAATGTAAAGGGAAGTTCTGATGGAATAATCTGATGTCGCAGGTGTTTTTCTCTGTCCCTATCATTACGTATTGAGGAAATTTTTAAAATGGAAAAACAATTCCATGGAGCTATTTTTGAAGTGTAAAAAATACTGGAATGAAATGCATCGCTGAAAAAATAACTTTACAGCTAATCAGCGTTTCTCAATAATTACAATCAACGAAGCAGAGTTAATTTAAAAATAGGTAAACAACATTTTAATATAAACTTAATTTCATTTCCTGCAATATTTCTAATTCAATTTTGGACAAAAATTCGGGCACAAACAAAATAATTAATTTATTTGCACAAAAAACATCATAACCTTGTTATTAATTCTAAAATTCTTGCAAATTTTCATAAAAATTTTTTATTGATGAGCTTTTTTTCATTGTTTTATAAAAGTTTGTTAAGGAAAAAAAATCTGATAAAGCCTAATATATAAAGTACATTTCAGTTTATTTTTTTCTTTGAATATTATTACACATATGTTTTTCTATCATTACAACTGTTGCAATATTCTTTAATATGCAATAGTTGAGAGCATTAAATAAACAAGTGATATCTTCTTATTTTATTTAATTGGGCATAAAAACTTCTCAAATTACATTGCGTATTATATATCAGTAAAATTATGAAGATCGTGGAAAGCGATAATAAAATAAGATATTTGTATTTGATGACATGTACACGTAGATAGAATTTTTAAAACACATGTTATATTATACATACAAGGGACCTATCCCGCTGGATCTGGCTTGCTGTACGCCCGGTAGAAAAGCGTACAGAGATAATTTGCAGTTTTTTAAATAATAATTATTTTTTTCATAACATATAGAATTTATTTGGTTTTTTCCAAGACATTTTTTCGCAACATAGAATAAAATCTTACATGGGGATCAGCTAAAAACAAATCGAATATGATGGGGAACACTTGAAAATTCTCTTTAGTTACGAAATAATTAAATATTGAAATCGGAAATATTCAACATTAAAATACTTTTCTAATTTCAATAATTTCTCTGCGGTGTATTGAGTAAACCGATGAAATCATATTCGCTTCTGTGAGCAAAAATGATAAATATTTGTTTTATTCCTAGCTGTTTTATATCGGTGACAGTTTTAAAAGGGGTGACAGCCGCATTTGTTTTTGAAACGAAGAGTTCTAAAAAAACAACATATTATATAATTAAAATTAAATACATCAAGACAACTTCATAGGAAGTTAAAATAGTCTTTCATTAAAATTTAAATTAATTATAAATACAACCAATCGAAATTTCGATAGGATGTATTGTCAGAGGCTTACATTATTAACCGGCACATTCTGATATCATATTTGTTTTATTTCTAAATTTTATTTCAACAAGATCTTTTCTCAATAGAAATTCTCAAATCCTTTCGCTATAAGAACATTTGTTAGAAAATATGGAACTGTGAAGTATATATCATGCCGCAAATATTGAGCTTCACTATGTAGATATTTATAACCAAACTCAAATAAAACGTTTTGGGTCATTAGCCTTTTCTAGTTTTCAAATATTTATACTTGTCTAATTAAAATTAATAAGCTTTTTAATTAGTTAAAGTTAGAGAAAAATTAACAAAATAAAAATAAGGAAAGTAATAAAAGCCGTAATAATTCAGTAATAAAATCAAGAGAAAAAGAGAATAATATGAATATAGTTTCATTTTTTTGTATTTTCGTACAACTGATAATTTTCAATAAAAGATGTGTCAAAAAATGTTTAATTTATAATTTTAATCGTTTTTAGTATATGATTCAATAAAGTATTCTTACAAGGTAAGATAGGAAAACAAACTGCATACATCAGAAATTTAACTATCATATGATATAGAAACATTAAGTCACAAATAAGATCTTCCAAATAAAGCATAATATCTTTGTTCAAATTAAAACAAAATGATTAAATATAGTTTTTTGTTTGCTGATAGAATAAATTATTGTTTTGATAGCTCCTTAATGAAAATTTTTGCAAATGTTTTTGGCCTTTGCCTAAGAAGTACTTTAAATACATTATGTTTAAAAAATATTTATTCTATATTTTTTTTATCAAAGATCATTATGTTTTGTCCATAAAAAAAGATTAAAATCTAAAAAAAGAAATTTTGAAAAAAAAAATTTCTATAGGATATTAAAATTTCTTTAAGATAAGTGTTTGAACACTAATCTTACATTACCTTTAAAATTACATGAATTTCTTACATATTTTTACATTTAATTCACATCTATAAAAGATGAGAATTAAAATGATGAAGAACACTTCTTTTACTTTTATATGGAAAAATTCTATTTAAAACGAAATTTGAAAATAAAAATAAGAATGGAAATTTTCTAAATTCTCAATTCTTTTAATTTAAGCAAAAAATGAAATTGATAAAAAAAATTATAAATTATATAGTTAAAAATTATTTATATATATATATTTCACAAAAGAAAAATTTTAACACTAATTGAATAATTTTTATTTTAGCACTAAAATGATTGAGTTCCAAAACTTGTTGCGTGGAATTTGAAAAAAACGTCTCAAAAATTTTTATGAAGTTTAAATTTGCTTCTTATTTTTTTTAAAAACTTTGAAATCATTTTTTTAAAAATTTAAAGTTTTTCAAAAATAAGCTTTAAGATAAATTTATTTTGCAATTTGTAACCATGGAAACATAACCGTATCAGTAATTTATAATTTGAAAGGGACGTGATTTAGTTTTAACATTATTTATTATCAATTGCAAACTTGAAGAGAAAGGTGACATTGAAAAAGAAACATTTTTCAGAATAATCCAGATATGGTAATATTTGATTAACATAAATTAAATCGAACTTTTTCATGAACATAAAGTAGAGTAAAAATTAAGTTTATGTTCATGAAATGTAGATAGATGTATACAAAAATGAATACATAATTATTCGTTTCAAAGTATTACCTAACTATTCATTTAAGAGTAAAACCCTTAAATAAACAGTTAATGTAATATTTTTAGATGAACTTTTAAATTTATGTAATGTTTTTAAAGAATTTATCGGATAATATTTTAAAAGTAAAACTTAATTTCATATATAATTAATTAACTTCATTTTTCTTTACTTTAAGTTTTACTTAAATGAATAATTACTATTGAGAGATTGAAATTTTTTAAAAGATTGCTTTAAAATCTTTTACGGTATTCTAAGTAATGATACGAAAAATTATGTTTCATCCAAGATACATAATTGATAATGTATCTTGTGTTAGAACTTTATTTTCAGAATGTATTTGTGAGTGAAAAATATGAATCTAATATATGTGTAGACTATCTATGATGGTCCAGGTGTAGCTGAAGTTAGGTTTGCTTAACGTAAGTGCACATATTTCTGCACCTATATAACGGAAATTTAAAAATACCATGTTTTAAAGTGATATAAGCAATGGGGAAATGCCTTTTGTTTGAGTATCAAATTTACGTGAATACGAATGAATAAGCAATCAAAAGACATACGTTTATTTGCCATATATTTCGAGATAGATTTTTTTTACTTCGTGTTGATTTCAACATTGAAACTTACCATCGGCATTGCATAACTTTAGAAATTTTCTCTTCTATGGAGTAAATTTACAGGGAAAAACTAATTTTACTCCACAACTAACTCAGATGTCATGCTATAGAAATAACCAGTGAATCGTAACTTCCAAAGTGAAATGTGCATATACATTTAGTTTTCATGGAGGTAAATGATTAAAAAAAAAAAAAAAAAAAAACGATATTAACTATTTCTTAATAATGTTTACAACGTAGCGTAGTAAAAAAGCAGTTTTTCATAACGAAATGAGATTTTATGCATAAGTAATCTAAAACAAATGTAATGAAGAGGGGAACAAAATTCCCTTTAATTATACAAGTTATTAAATATTGAAGTGGTGATTCTCGTTAGGATTCATTTCTGTGGGGTGAAGTACTGGAAAAATCAAAAACACGTTTACTAGATTGAGCGAAAACGATCTTTTTACACATCTTAAAAAGTAACAAAGATCTTAATTTAAAAAAAAAAAAAAAAATATGTGGAAATTTGTAAAGGAACAGAGACCCGATGAATGGGCAATAGAGATACTTTTTTTTTTCAAGTATAAGAAAAAAATATTGAATATCAGACCTGTTTTGAAATTACACTCTGAGAATGTGGAAAGTATTGGTACATAGTTTTTTCTACTCCCAAAGCTTATGGACCCACTTTCTGGAAAAAAATTTGAAATATGAGGATTTGGAAAAAATATCGATATTTACTTGGTTAACTCTGCTTTCCACCATAAAAACTATTCTCAAGTATAAAACATGTCACACACAGAAAATTCAAATGATAAGTGTAATGCTGGAAAATGTACTTTAGTAACTTTAATATATATTGAAATGCATATTCTTCTCAAACAAGTTCAAATACATTGTTTATTATTCGAATATAGGGAAAAGCATAAGTCAATTGCGATGCCACTGATAATATTTTCTTCAAAAAACGAAAAAAATGCACATATCGTTATTTTTCTTAAATCTTAAAATAAAGATTTCTTAGACTGTAGTGAAATCTGATATATTTTCTTTCTCTATACCCAGCGATTAGGCTTAGATGACAATCTTAAAATATGGAAAAGAAGAGCACGCCTCTGTTTTTGATACGAGAACAGTTCCTGAATGGAATGTTACATAGTTTAAATTTGTTACATCGTGTCACAAGCAACTTTATTTGCAATTTAAGTCATAGGTAGAGTTTTTTAATTTAATTGTAAATGCTGTCATTAATATTTTGACATGAAATATAGCTTTTATATTAAGTTAACCAGAGACCAGTGTCCTCATAGAAGTTTTATCTATTTAACACTCTTGTTCTCAATTTAACCCCTGACAAAAATATATATTATTTTTAGTATGTACGGAATATCCTTTATTCCATATATTTCAACTATATTAATTATATATTATATGGTCTGTTTTAAAATTAATAAGTCGTGCTGAAAACCTCATTAAAATTTTACATTCTTTTTTAAAGAAAACTCTTTATTTCAGAAACAAGATCAAATAATTGTTGAATAGTTAAACATTCTAAAAGAAATAAGTTTTCTAAATATTTAACACCCCGGAAAACATCATTTAAGTTCAGTACTGGCTATGTGATTTGTTATATCTAGTAATGTTTTTGTTAATAAAAATTCTAAAGGTCAGATGCTCTTCAGTGTGAAAGTGCCGATCCCAACCATTATTGAACAACGGTATATGGATATTGGGCTTTTACCTTCTGCATGTACTGGGGAAGGTGAAGTGAGTTTTCTGGCTATTCTCCCTTACTACATATGATTACGGTCGATCATTTATGGAAAGTCCTCTCGAAAGATATTTAAATACCCTAGAAAGATTTTATAAATTTGGTATGTTGTTCACTTGGCTGTGTCAAAAAAACAGCCCCTCTTTTTCAATCTCGTATAAACATTCATTACAGTCAATTATTTCTATCTATATTTGATACTTTCTCCCGATCCTCCAAAGGTACAATATAGGCTTTATTAAAACTATCATACATAATGTATCTATCTATAGTTGATACTTTGTCCCGATACTCCAAAGGTACAATATAGGCTTTATTAAAAAACTATCATACATAATGTATAAATTCGATATTATTAGCATGTCATGAATTGAAAAAGAACGAACTTTTGATGATAAATAAGAAGTCTACAGTCTTTGAACATTTTTGATGACAAAACTTTTAATATTGGAATTATTTTTTAACATTTGTTTGAAATTAGAATGTAATGAGAAATGACAAATATATTATGTAATAATTATTTTGTAAACCCATTAATCACCCATTTTAACACCAACATCACCAGAAGTTAATCACCCATTTTAAAGCTTAGTCTAAATTTCTGATATCCAGAAATTTAGATAAAGCTAAATTAATTTATAATAAATTAATACTAATAAATTTATTAGTATTAACGGGATTGATTAATCAATCCCGTTTTCACTTGTTCAGAAAAAAAATTGTGCGGGATGATGTGCTCTTAAAGCAACGAGATTTTTTTAAGTGAAATGAAATCATGGAGCTGCGGAAAACCATCTGGTAGGAGGATCTAAGACTTATTTGATTTTCTTTGATATTATCAGACACCTCTGTGTTGATATTTATGCATTTTAAAGTTGTTACAGCCTCATATCAATCCAGAGATGTAATGTGAAGTTTTAAAAAAAATAGTTTGCCATTCAAAAGCCAAACTTGTCATTTGCTTATTTTTCAGAATAAAATATCACTGATACTTTTCCAAAATATCATGATTTACTATTTTTCAGAGCAACAAAAGCCAAAAGTAGAGAGTAATAAAATATAAACACAATTAACATGAACAAGATATCAACATATATAATATCATATCAAAATAGTTGAATAGATTCGTTAGAAAATGAACAGGTGAATATTTTTCCTATAATTTCAAGGTAATGCCATACAATGCAAACTAAACAGAGATATTTGTTTCATTCAAGGAATTATTGTTAAGCAAATTCATAGAATGAATATTGTGAAAATAAAATTTTGACTTCTAAGAAAAATTCACAAAATAGTCATTCCCCTGTTCAAGTGATTTATTGTCAATAGATGACCAGGCTTTGTTTTTAATAACCTTTAAGATGGAGGAGCCGGCAAATTTCTTACATATGTCAGAACAATTCGCAAAGTGTTAGAACATAATACGTCAGCAGGAATAACTATAATTTATGAAACGACTTTATCACAAAGCCCACTTCATCCTTTTTTCCCTTTCAAAACAGTATCAAATATCGTTTAGATTCCATTATACCAAGATGTAGACATTCAAGAGAAAGTGAAGCTAACTAATAAGATTTAAATACACAAAGGTCGATTCAGTTTCCAAAACGAGATAGAAGAAAAAAAGTCACGGACAAATTATACCAGAGAAAGGCTAAGGGGGGAAGATAGATGAAATTCAACAGCAGCTGGTGAAAAGAGGATAAATTTCAAAAACAAGGCTTATAACGGGAACACACGAATAATAAAATCGTGATTCACGTTTTTAAAGTTGATGTATTATTTTTTCCTTACAATTTTGAAAATTGATTATACGTGGGAATAAAAGATACAATTTTATCGTTAAGTCAGTGTCCTGTATTTCTGAAACAGAATAACATTTGTTCTGTATGTTAAGTGTTGATTTTGCATCGATTTAGATTTCAAAGAATTATTCAGCCTGTACCCGGAATCACGAAAGCCAAAAGGAAAATCAGTGACTGATAACATTTTACATTTAATTAATGCATTTTTACGTCATACAAAAGCCTTACAATTGGGGGTATGTTTAGAATAAAATCTAACCTGAAAATCAATTTAAAAAAGATCAAAATAATCTTTTTGGGGGAGGACAAGAGTTTAATTTCGTCTCAGCAACTTGTTTACATATTTATTAATATCATTTAGTGTATACAAAATCAGTAGAGTATATAGAATGGTAACGTTCTATGTACTGATTTTGTAAAAAAGGTACTATTACTTAAAAAAGAACAATAAAAAAATAAGCATAACTTATTTAAAAGTGTATATTATTGAGAGTTACTTGGATTTTATTTGTTAATATATACTTTTCAGACATATTTCCAAGTCACTTGAATTTCTGAAGTTGAATACAAACATAATCGATACTGATGCTGTTATTAAAAAATAAATGAGGATTAAGCCATGCACCCAATAAGGAATCTATTTATATTAACTACATGCTTTACAATATAAAAGTAAGAATTTCATTTTATAAAATAAAATAACTCAGAAAGTTTACTAAGTTCTTTGGTTAATCACTGACCTTTGACAAGAACTGTGGATATTGTATTTTTAAATGGATACTTAAGTTTTTTTTTTTCATCGATAACGGAAAATCATGCGTCAAACTATGGGCATTCTTTGTAGTAATACTAGATATATATATAAAATTAGAAATTTCAACATGCAAAATTTTTAAAGTATTTTCTTTTTACACTAAAAAATGAAAGTATTAGAGATAATAAAATTTAGATGTCAGATTTCGAGAAGTTTTTCGAATCCAATACGTGTCTTTAAAATCCCTAAAAAAGAATGAAATTCTAACTGCTGTTTTCTTGTTTGGTTATGTAAAATTACATTATACTTTGCAGAAAAATTGTGTTTTAATGTATTTTTTCAGAATATGAATTGAAGAACAAATAACTTTGAACTGTGTTACATCAAGACGGATTAGTATCATTAAAGATTATATAATTCATATAGATGTACCAAGAAATATTGTTGAATAATAATAAGTCGATGCTTTAGTTATTTCATTTAAAATTGCGGCAAATGATTTCACTCAAACTAATAGTGACACAGAAACAGAAATAACATTAAATTTAGAGAAATTTAGTGTAGATACAAGCGACTTTATCTTCCATTTTATGAAATTTTATCCTACGGTACGGTGATAGGTAGAGCTTAAATAAATGTTTCATCAGGCATGCATAAGTACATATAAATACATTCTTATTAAAAACTCAGATTTTAAAATGACAGTGGTATAATGATCGTAAAAGTTAATACTTCTTTTCCATATAATATTCTTCAATAAAATTAATTTCCTGAATTGTAAAGTAAAAAAATATTGCAAATTAAAACTTTAAAATTAATTATATTTCTGTAAATAAGAAATACACTAAAATTTACTACCTATATATTATGAAAATAATAACTTTCTCTAGCATTAACAATAAATAGGTTTACTGAAATACTCAATACAAGTTTGCTCGGTGTCCTAACTCCAAAAGAAAAATTATTTAGTTAAATTAGAAAAGAAAAGATGAATTAATTTTAGTTAGATTTTCCGAAAGGAAAGATCTAACTAAAATACTAATTTATAACTAATTCAAAAGCAGATTTAAAATAATCCGCCATATTATCTAAAGTAATTAAAAATTTTATCATTTGTATTTTCCTTAAAAACTCCATTAATTTAGTTAAAAAAAAAAAAAAAAAAAAAAAAAACATGAGCAAGAAGGCATTGAAAAAAATAATGTTAAATTGGTTCTTGATGAGATGTATCAGTAAGAATATATTAATTATTCATAAATTCTTTGAACTGATAAAAACACAACAATTATTTAAAACTATAAAGTCATAATTACATATCCACAATAGCGCTGTTTCTATTATAGAAACTAAATAAAGGATAAAAAATTTATAGTTCCAATCATTAAAACAATTGAATAAATATTTTATTATATAAGAGCATTATTTTATTTTTGACAATTGTTAAAACTAAAAAGCAGATTCTTAAAGAGGCACACAGAATTTGTTTTGGAGAAAATTATTTTATTACGTAAGTTTATATATAAATATTTGATTATGATTAAAAATGGCAATTGAGGGAAATAGTTGTTTTGATATTTTACTTTATGCCTTGTGTTAGGTCAGGTTGGATGATTGGAAACAAGATACGATTGTTTGTTTCATTTACATGCATTTATGGGTGTTCAAAAAATCGCTTCTTTTAATATTACCCACAGCCCGAATATAGTAAATTTGTAAAAGTGAAAATATATTATTCAATTAGTTAAAACACACTGACAACATATTCTTATACAACGCCTTGTCACCTGTTAGGCCAATTCAAAAGTTATCAAATTCTGCAAACCTCAAAAATCTGCATGTTTTTGTGAATGTTGAGTGAAAATAAAGTTATTCAAATAAAAGAAATTTCGTAATCTGATTTTGAAAAATTAATAACACGATACAAGCCTTCAAAAATGAAACTGTTAAATCATTAAAAAATTTTTTTTAAAAATGTTCGTATGTTAAAAACAATTAAAGGTATTTGTGTAACATGAACATTAAGTAAAAGAGCTTAGAAAATTTTATAACTATATTACAATAAATTAAGAAATTGAAAAAAAAAAAAATTAGTTACACATCGCTAATATCTATCTTTAAGTACCTTCAGTCCTGCATCATGATTCAGGTCTCAATCTTACACTTAATTATACTGAAAAAGATAGTAAAAAAAGTTACTCTCTAACAAAGAGATCACATCAAATACTTTAAAATTTTTTGTCTTAGAAAAATGTCTTCTGTCCGGTCTGTTCAGCATTTTGCTTTTATTATTTTAAAATATGAAGCCGAGGTGTCCAGGCTGATTAGAACGTTTGTTCTCGTTAATGGAAGACAGTGAGTTCGAATGCTAACCCAATTGAAGATTTGTAGTATTTGCTAAAGGCGGTTGAGGCACGTTAAATATACTGTGGTTGCAAAGTCCTCCATATGAAATCATACCTCTGCAGTGGCATACCAAGTTTGAGGTCTGCTACTTGGCCCCTTTTAAATTATGCGAAGACCTACACACTTTTCAAACAAAGATGGAACAATCACTGAGTGTCCCACTATGTAAGTTGCCATTACTTCCGCCCTTTGTAATGCTGAATGGATTAAACCTTTTAACAGTCGGGTATTGGAAACAGAATTTCTTAAAATATGATTTAAAATATCTTTTAATAAACATTATTCTTTATTAAAATTTCTAACTTTTAAACTTTCTTAAAAACTATCTTTCCTATAGTAAGAAATTGATACAATTATAAATACTATAGTTCAAAATGGTGGACGATATGCATGGTTGTTTTAAGTAAATTTTGCCGACACACAAATTTACACAGGATCCTTCTTAAATTTGTCATTCATTCAAGTTTTACACAATTTCTCAAAAATTTCATTAATTGAAAACATATTTCGTAGGCTTTAAAAAATATACATTGATATTGTTATTAAGTTTACCTAACAGCCTGAAGTTGTTAGAGATTTTAATATCAATCGCTTAGATTGCAATCCGGGAGGAATTCTCATAAACAATGGACCATATTCATGTGTCGCAAGGTAAGAAACTAAAAAAATTGAGTACCCATCCTGAGAAACATTAACGCAGAATGTTGAATCACGTGAAATATCTTTAATAACTTTTTTTCTTCCATATTTAATAAATCATCTGGTAAATTACTTATCTTTGGGGAAATTACATATAATCTTTGAAATATATTATTAAAATAGAAACTAAATATTGATTCTGCTAACCTCAACAATCGATTGTTGAGACAAATGGAGGCCAGGGTTGAATAATACCCAATTTAATCTATTCATTATGACAAATTTTTCTAAACAGTTATAGACAACTGAGAACCGAAAATAGTAAGTATATTTCATTCCCATTTATAATGTTGTAAAGTTTTGATCGCAGATTTTCTCATCATTAATTTTAAGGAATCGTTAATCAACAGATTTTTAAAAGATGCACAGAAACAAGTGAAAGAATAATACAAAATGTTTAAAAGGACATCCTCTCAAAACAAATTTCCCACAGAACTTGCTTGCAAAAATCATCAAAAAACAGCTTACGATGTGGAATTATTTATGAATACACTGCTGGCTACCTAAATTTCAACACCAAGAAAGATAAGAGATATCACAACAAAATTTATTTAGAAGGTAACATGTCGACTAAGTATAGAACGATTAAATTTATACACACTTCTGTGAAGTATGGTTCCTGCCAAAATCTGTAGCCAGAGTAGACACCGTTGCCACATTGATTTGATTCAATATAAATGCTAACATAACAAATTCATGTTAACAATTATCAAGCATATAGTTCACATAAACTGAATGTTATATTAAACTATATTTATAAATGACTTACAAGAAATACAAAAATGAAATGAAACGTGTGCTAAGATTGTTTTATGTTTTAGCTAAGATTGTTTTATATTTTATAATAAAAATGTTAATTAACTGTAGGAAAAAGGTAGTTTGTTTCTTATATCACTAAAATATTGCCTTCTTATATTAATTGATTATGAGTACAAAAATCAATTATTTAAGTACTTAATGTTTTGAAATGTAAAACTAAAATATGGAAGTCACAAACTACCATATTTTAAACATAAAGAATACAACAAATGTTCTACATGGGGACTTAATGCATTTTTTTATTTTATCTTGAGCATATTTTTAGCTAAAGTAACCAGTAATATATTTTAGAGAAATTCGAAATTTACGTTAGCAGTAGAACAATAACAAAATGATTTTCACATTTGTGTTAAAAATAATCACTCATTAAGTACAAAGATTGAGACTCACATTAGATGAAAAATTATTTCCCCAATTAAAACTAAAAAAATTGACTTTTTGAAGAAATTCTTATATGATAATGTGATTATTTTAATACCTTTACTATGAATAGCATCAAAATTAGCATAAATGTTTTCAATAGACATATGGTGATTGCCGAATAAATGATTTGGTATGTAATTGTATTAGGTAGAATACTATTAAAAACTTTATAAATCAGGAGATGAATTCATCACTTATGTTGATGTATTCTATATTGGTAAATTCTATAAATGTGAACAAGAAAATTTATTACTCAGAAGGGTATCCCAGTAAAATTAAATTATTTGATTAGTCAGAAGAAAATTCAAGCTCTTTAACCTTTTTTAATTTAACATAATGGGCTTACACTGCATTTTATACATTTTTTTCAATTATTTCTTGTTAAAAATACCCTTAGTATATTTCTGTAATTGTAAATAATGCAGACATTTTTTTGAGTAAAGAAAATTAATGTTTTATTGTAATCAATTGTATGTTGCTCTTAAGTTTTTTATGTTAATGTATAATAAGACATTATTTAGAGTAACTCAGATTAATTTGTTTCTTATCATTTTTTTTAAAAAAAAATGCAGCAAAAAACAAGTCAAAACATTCTGCTTTTATAGTAAAATATATACACACATGAAATACTAAAATCATTGTCAGCCATTTGTTTTTTAAAATTTCTGACAACCAATAAAAAGGAAACGGCATAAACAACTTTTTAAACTTTATTATTAACACATTATGAAATAGAAAAAAATCATTATCTTTCATTCTAGACTAGAAATGATCACTTAAATCTATAACACATATGAAATAAATTAATAGTCACCTTGGAATGTGAAAACAACTTAAGAAAAAGCTTAATAAATAAAACACCACCAAACCGATTTTAGATTTTACATATAAAAATAATAAAATTTAAAAAAAACCAAAAGCTCACCAAGATTTTTCTTTTAATATATTTTATATATAAGAAATAAAATGCTTTTCAATAGATGCTTTGTGCGTATTCAAAAAATATAAATAAAACGTGCTTTAATACAGTTAACATAAAATTAATTACATACAATTTTAAAATAACTGAATATATTGGAAACATTTATATAGATTAAATTTTTGTCTATCACAATTACTAATTAACCTAAAAATATAGAATCTCATAATATAACATGTATAGGTTTAATAATTCATATAAAAAAAATTTTAAATTATATGTGACCAAGTTAAAAAATTGTCTATTAATACTTAACCATTATATGGCACACAGAATAATTTTTTTATAAGTTTCTAGTATAGAAACATTTTCTTCTTCTTCACCAGACACTGATGCATATCATCAAAATCTTAAATATAAAAGCACACTGAAACATGTGCAGTTAGAAGCCTTAAAATATAATTTGTTTGTATTCTGCATTAAGGAAGCGATCCCAATTCCAAATACATCTTTTTATTAGGGTATATAGCAAAAAGAGACAACTGCGCTAAGGCAAGAAGAGCACCAAGAAAATTTGGAATCTGAAACAAATATAGATATTATAAATAAAAGATACTAAAAAATATTAAAGCATCAATAAGAATAGATATTTGATAGGAAAAAGGACTACAAAATGAGTTAAATAAATATTAAATGACAACATAGAAAAAGAAATAAGCTTTATTACATTTTAAGACATTACTAGAAAATTATTATTAACATTTATGACTACTTTACAGTAAATATTGTAAGTTTTCCAGCATTATTTGAAAAATTATAATTAACATAAAATAAATGCCAACATTTTATGGACAAAATTTGAGGTATAAAATTAACTTTTGTTAATAAGAAAGTAATTGATTTTCATTTAAAAAAATTAGAGGATGAAATTTCATATAATAAAAAATATTTCTATATTTAACATGTTTTATTAAAATGAACCATATCAAATTTAAAATAATTTTTTTTAATTATTTACTTGGCAAGTAATTGAATTTATGACTAAATACATAATAATTGTAATTATAAAAGTTATTGTAATTGTAAATAAAAAATGCTTCTACATTGATAATAATTGACACAATCAATAATAATCCACAATCAATTCTTTCAAAATCTAGTCTTAAGTCTAAGGTGAAAAATACAAACCAGATTTTTTTAAATAAGATACTTAATTATAATAGTATTTATTATTTCAGATATTTTCTAATAAGAAAGCACATCTGTTTTAGTTTAATTTTTAGCCCAAAATAAATGTTTTTAATTTATTTAGTACATCAATAAGTTTAATAAAAATTTTAAAATTATTAACAAAATTATAATTTAAAAATTATAAGAGGGATTTGATTAAAAGGATAAAGATCTGGTAAAATGTTAGAAGGATAACAATGCTTGTATTGAAAAATTAAAACTTGTATTTAAACACACAATAGCAATAATTACTTTAAAATTATAACTGTTTCTAATTTACAACAGATTGTATATATTTAAAATATTGATATTTTTTTGTTTATTCACTGAATGTTTTAGTTATTTTTTTTTTTTAACTAACAATTAAATTTGAATATTTTAAACATTAAGAGCTAACTAATTAACTTTATTATACTATTTATAAAAAAATTGGTTAAGCGTACCATTTTATTTAATGTTTATCTATAGTAAATATTACATGTGTTTTGCTTTTTTTATTATAGATAAAATGAAACCACAGTCAAATGTTAGTTTCATTTTTCAAGGAAATACCAACATTTTCAAAGATTAATTACACAATTTTTCTTTTAACTATTGTTTCTTCTAAACGTTTATTAAATTATGCATTAAGCAAAAGTTATATAAGTAACATTAAGTAAACAATAAGATATTTGTCAACATCTAAATTTATGTTTTCATTTAAATTATAAATTCTAATTTGACAAATATCTTCACTCAAAAAACAAAGCCATAAATATAATTCATTAAACTTTTTTTTAAATCAAATTTCATGCTTCTATTCATAATATAAATTGAAAAAATTAAACACTTCATAAAACAAATTTGAAGGAGAGAAAGAGAGAGGATTTTTAAAGATTTAAGCATAACTTAGAAAATTATGTTTGAACATAATTTTATTTAACTGCATATGAATTATAAATACTGAATACCCTATTTATATGGTGTTCAATAGGTTGTTTAATTAAACACTATTCTTATCTTTAAATTTTGAAAAATTTTAAAGTAATTAATAGGCATAGATTAAGCATATTTTTGTGAACTAATTTTCTAGGCAATATTAAAATTTTATTTAAACTGTAAAAATGTATAACCAATAATAAAATAAAAAATAAGAGCAAGTATTTCATAATAACATTAATTTTATAATAATAATTTTTTTAATTTGTTGTTTGTCACTTACATATTTATTTTCTCTATATTCTATATATTAATGAATATTTTTGAGTTCTCACATACTTTATTATTCGAAATCTTTTTCATGAATATTATATTAGAAGCAAAATCAGAAAGGAATATAACAAACTTACGAACTACATTAAAAAAAATTGTGTTATACATATAAGTGATAAATAAAATACCTAATTTCATTCCCATTCTATATTTTATTTAACTTTTTATTAATTTTATTTTTCAAAATAAGCGACAAACATTTGGTCTAATATAAATTGAAATAACCAATATTGTTCATCGAGTCATGATAATCTGAATGAGCAGAACTTAACTAGGTAGTGTATAAGCAACAACATTTATATTTATTTTTCATTCCAAGAGACTAAATCTTAATCATTAATGAGTGCTTTCAAGATGGTTTTCTGTAACTCTAAGTTGGAGTTATTCAGACTTCCTTCTTTATGTCAAACAAATAAATAAAAAAAAAAATACTTTTCTTATTTTACACACTTTAAAATTTATTTGTAACCTATTTGTGGTAATATTATTTTATATGGTTTACCTACTAGGCTTTTTCCAAATAAACAATGCTTTCTACATCACATAAACAAATCATCTGATATATATATTTTGTATCTTTGGAAGAAAATGACCCAATAGTTTATCATATCTCTTTATACAGTTAGCATAATTCACAGAATTTAATTTTTCATATTTATTTTTATCAAATTTTTGATGACTATCTTCAAATTTTATAAACCTGATACCTGAGATCATGAAAAGGAACCACATATTGCATAGACTATCTTAATTGAATCAAATGGAAAAAAACTAAATTTGATTTTACTAAAGAAATAGCTATTTAATTCAATTAGAAACATCAAATAAATAAATTACATGAAAAAATACATATTTACTTGTACAAATTTATCTTCCACTAATACTCCATATACAAACCACAATGTAGCCATTATAAATGTACATAATATCATGGCAAATGGAAGAGTGTCAGCATTTTTTGTTTTCAATACATGAATCTGAAATTGAAACTCAGTTAATGAAAGTAAATAGAAATTATAATATGTTTTTAATAATATTCTCAATAATCAAAAGGCTAAATTTTCTTACAAAAATAATTAATAAAATTTTTAAAAAGTAAGAATACATGGATAAACTAACAAACAGAAGATTAAATTAAGCTAGCACTTGACAATTGAAGTGAAAAACAATGATTATAATAGGAAAAGGTTGTAAATAATAGACTAGTTCTTCTATACAGTTAATGATCTTTTCTAAATTTAAAATCCTCTCAGGTAGCATGCGATACAATAAAAAATTAATAATATATCATGTGAAAGGAATTTTAATGTATTATTAATTAAAAATATTGGCTTTATAGCATACAAAACTGAGTGCAAAAATTGGTATCGAACTATATCATAAAATCAGCACATATTATATACCAGATGTAATAAAATAATTTTAACAGAGAAAGGAATAAAAAATGCAATATTATAAATATTTTTAAATCTAAACTGGTATATAGCAATGCTCAGCAAACTCATAAGTTCAATTACTAAGGATTCAATAATTAAAATCGCTTTTGAGAGTTTTTTTTTTAAAAAATTAAAATTGATAAAATTTCCTGACTTGTTATGGATTGGTGTGATTTCAAAATTTTACACAAAGCATTGCCCTTGCCAACTTAAATAGCACAACACGCAATCTCTGATTTTCAAAGTTGCAATGGTACTCACTCTCCATCTTTGAATTTTGCTTCAATCTGTAACTTTGAATATCACTTTCTTACACAATTGGAATATCAAAATTTCAAATATTTCATCATACTGACTGACCACAGAAATGATCATAAATTTAACCCTTTCAGGCGCATTACCCTTTAAAGTTGAGATATTAAGGAAAAATTTTATAGGATGTCTATTTAGGCCCTAAATAGTGTACAGTAAAAATTTGGTAAAGATTGCACTTACCATTTCGATTTTGTGGGTGTTCCATCACATGGAACACTGTGCCGCAAAGGGCTATGAAAAGCGAACATTGCAGTGAAACACACTAATGCGCAAATCTTTCGTATATTAATAAAAAATCACTGTATTATGCCTGTTTAGCAGACTTAGCGTACCCCAGGGAGCACCATAAGGAGGACTGCTACTCTACGACCCCATAAAAAATGGGGGGGGGGATGAAAAAGTGATTTTTATGCTGTAAATAAAAACATAGGTAAAGATTGGTTTACAAAAGAATAACTTCAATTAATTGGTAAGGAAAAAACTCTAGACAAATTGAAAGGGGGCTTTTTTCTCACAAGTCCCAAATATCTTTACTTTGACAACTTATCGGTGTAAAATCATGCAGCGACTTCTGCACAGTCTGTTTATTTACCCAAGTAAGGTCTTGGGGCTGCATAGAGGGGCCTGGTTGGAATAAATCATCGTAATCATCTTCATTTGCATGCGATACATCGTAGCTATCAGATTGAGACTGTTCAAGTGGTATAAACATATTTCTCTGCATATTTATTATAAACATATATCACTATCTGCATTCTCAGATTCACTACCAGAGAGCAATTCTTGAAGCATTTTTATTGCTTCAGGAAGATTAAGACCTCTCCGTGCCATTTATTAGCAATTAACAAATTTAAAAAATAAACTACAAATTAAATTTTATTTGCATAAAAAAGTATAAACTAAAATATATAAATTCAAAAAAATATTTATTTAGTAATATAAAATAAGAGTAGTAGCAAAAAGGAAAATCGAGAACATAAAAACCACGCACCTTCTATCTAGAAATGACGCGAAATAACTGATATAATCTTAAGACCCCACTGAAGCTTTCCAATTCAAGAGATCAAGTAGGTTGTATAAATATTTCTCATACACGAAATCCTCCCCTGTAAATTCCTAAGCAAAAGTTCATTTCTCCCCGAAAGAGAGAAAAACTGTAAACATAAACACAGATGTTTCCCTCATCATTACGTTCAAGGCTAATCCTGCACTGACGGCGTAAATGAATACGACCATTGCGGAGCAGTGTTCCAGGGGATGGAACACCTTGTTTTTATTCAATGATTCTACGTATACTATATGCGTAAAAAATTTAAAGTAATATAGAATAAATAGTCCAATGGACAGGCAACAAAATAACACAGAAATTTTTTTCCAAACATATATTTTTATACCACAAAAAAATTTGCAGAAAATTTCTTAAAACTAGAGGGATTTGTATAACATAAAATAATTGAAAATAATTTGTCACCTTGTGTGGTGCTGCCATCTATTATCAAAGAAGAACGTTTAAAGAACATTTAAAAAAAATTTGATCCATTTATCTCTAAATGCAATGGTTTGGTAACAATTTAAAATTTAATGTTCCATCACCTGGAACACTGTGCCGGAAAGGGTTAATTGAGTAAGTAACTCCTTCCCAATAATAAATGAATTAAAGTGACAAATATAAATCTCATGATCGTGAATTAGAATTGACAGCTCATTTCAGTTATAATAGTCATTTATAAACATGAAGATAACTCATTGCCTCTTCTTTTCGAAAATAATATACAACAAAAACAAAAATTTTAGTCCTTTCTTCATTCTCCTCTTCTTGGCGAGAGTCATCACTTAGCTTCACTCTCTGCTGGGCGAGCATTTTTCTAATCCTCTTGAAAAAGACTTGATAGTTGTCAATTAAAAGTCCTCATGAAAAATAGACTTGCCTGGTACTATTATCTTAAAATTTTGGGAGTTGTTCTAAAATTACTAAATATTAGCACTCAGAGAAACACACAAAAAATATGCATAACTTTCATTTTTTAACATAGCTATTTATTAAAAATTTTTCGTAAAAAAATTGAATTCAGTCAGGATTTATGGGAGCTCCATAAATCAAATAACAAAACCAAACACTAACATCATCAAGAATTAGTTGAAAGATTGTACAAATTCAGTGATGTATAATATTTATGATAAAATGACATTTTCTTTATACTGACAATGATAGGAATATTTACAAATTTCATGTTCATGAGTACATTATTTTAGTTCTTAATCATGTTTAGGTTTTCTCAATAGTGGGCTCAGGTAGATAAGATCCATCACTCTTCTCAGATATACCAAGTATACTCTATCCCATGTGTTAAAAAAAGTCAACATATATTCCTTTTCAACGTTTTCAAACATTTGCTTTTATTAAGTGATTAAGAACATTAAAATACAATCATTTTAGAATATCATATTAAAGTATATACAGTATATTAATTCACTAATTTTTTTTATTTAAAACAATTATGTTTTTAGTGATTAAACCCTAGATATATGAAAATCTTATTGATTCTTTTTATCTACATTTTTATCTACATCAAACTAAGATATCACTACAAATTTAAAATTTTAATCATCAATTATAGTCTCTATTTTGAAGTTTTTGCAAAATTACAGTACATATATCTGTATAATATGAAAATTTAACTACATTGTGATTAAAAATTATTGGGGAATTATTATTATTACAAATGAAAAGTGAAATCACTAGATCATAAATACAACAATAAAACCAATCCAATCTAAGAAACATACATGAAAAAAATAAAATACTTAAAGTACTTGTCGAGAAAGAAAGATATTTATTGAAAATGAGTCAATAATCATATAAGCATCTAAGGACATGAAAGCAAGTTTTAAAATTTTCAGTTTTATACAATGTACAATCAATCATATTATTTGGATAACTTTATGCTAGGAACAAATTTCATTGAATCTTGCAGCTACAAAATACTGATATCACATATGGCACTATTGCCTTTTAGTAACTTAATGTTGTCACTTCATGTTAGAAACAAGATTAATTTATATTATATTTTCACTTGATTATGACTGTATACTTCATAGCAGTTATACATATGATAACATATGCAGGAGTTCCTTAAAGTGCAAATGTAAAAATATGCCCCTGACTGAGTTTTTAGAATATTTTCATATATATCAATTAGAAGTATTTTAAGGCATACAGTAATGAAGAATTGTTTTGCGCATCACACAAATAATTTTTAATATACTATCATTTATCCCCCCCCAAGAACTGAAATTAGACTCCAGTAAAGCTTACTGGCCTACAGTTATATCAATTTATGATGAAGAAAAATAAAATAAAGAATATAATAAAAAACATTTTAATGCAGTAAAAATAAAAGTAACATTTCAGAAACAAAAATTATGAAGATACACAGGATCTGTCATAGAGAGCATTGCTTAAACAATTGTGAGGTATACATAACGAATGAAATGCAAACAATTTCAGATTTTCCATGATTATACATAAAAGATGGTGAATAATACTTATCAAATTAAATAATTACAAATTTCCCTTACAACTGAAGCTAATGGAGAAGCCATAAAAATGACACCAGCACTACATGCAGCTATGCCAGATATGTATCGAGCATCTTCTAATGATGTCATAAATGTTGTATATAAATATATAAATCCTATAACAAGTAATGTGGTGACCAACTGCTTTAAAAAAGTACCCTATGAAATAAAAAAGTTAATCAGATTAGCATAATATATTAAAAAACTAATAAAAACCATTAATGTAAACAAATGTAGAGATAATTATCAAAATTGATTTTTAACACAATAGCAATTATATAAACAATTTAAGTCAGTAACTTATAAAAATTTTGAATTTTTTAGGAAATTATATAAAGAAAAGAGTTTTAAGGAATGATACTGAAAGCATCATGAACTTTGTTAAAATGGTTTCTATCTTAACAAACATAATGTATATATCCCATAAATTTTGTCACAATAATTTAAATTTTAAAAATGATTAAAAATTTTAAAATATAGGAAATAAAATTTTACAGAAAATCGTAAAATTTCAAAGGTTTAATACTTATAGTAACTTATCAATGTTTATATGATCTTTCTTATCAAGAATATTAACCAAAAAATTTTTCAATTATTATAAATTTATGGACAATTGTTCATAACTATTAAATTAGTAAAAAAAAAATATAACACTGTTGCACTTGGATGCATACTATTTAAAATATCTTTATTTGAAAATACTAAATAGGATAATAAATTATTAAAAAATTTATGTAAATTGACCTTTTGTGTTGAACTCAATAAACATTTTTAAAATAAAAAGGTATGTAGAAAATACTGTAGTTACTTTAATTAAACAATTTTGCATGACTTCCATTTGGTTTAGTTTGTTTGTCACTAAACAATCATTGCCATCAGTTTGGGGAACATATAAATTTCCCTTATTCAATTTCATACGAATAAGCACAGAGATATTATATTTGACTATATATTTTGAAAAAAAAAAACTCATTTTTGTGTACATTTAGAGAAGCTCAAAATGAAAAACTGCATCCAGAATCATATTTTACATGAACAGAAGAAACATTCTTGGAATCAATGTATTAACTGTTAGATTTACACAGTTACAATCAGATTTAACTTGTAACTATATTCTTGCATGAACAGTTTATTATTATTATTAAAAGAGAACAAACAGGCAGGAAATCCTGTTCTAATTATTAAGTTCATTGCAATAATTAAAGTGCTATGCATAGTTTTTATATCAAACAAAATGATAAAAACCGAGCTTACTTTATGTACAGTAAATCTTGTATACCACAGCAAATATATAATTTGAAGACCACAACCCGTAAGATTTACTACAATCAGTGCAGTATCATTAACCAGAAGACCATATCTCAGCCACAGAGAACAACTGCAAGATAAAATTATTTTGAAAAATGCATTATGATTGATTAAGAGTTTTTTGATATATTGATTTTAATTGTAACCTTTTCTTAGTATGAGTTTATTCACATGATACAATTATGGAACAGAATATTGTGTCAACATTTCTTAAATATTCCCTTTACTACTGCTCACATAAACTATTTTATTTTGTGAAATATCTATTTTTTCTTCATGTTTCTGACAGCAATACTTCCTTTTCTTTGAAAATAAAATTGTGACTGCGTAATTAGAAATTAAGATAATGCTTTTGCAATCAGTCAAATAATCATAAAATAATGGTGGGCTGAATAATTTAAATAATAATTTTAAAAAGTGTTGAGCAACATATTCTATAAAAATATTTTAATTCAACCATCAATTTTTGATTAAAATTTTGGTTAGATAAAATTGTACAGTAAAAAAAGATAATAGCTGCACAAAAAGTTCCTTTAATCAATAAAAAAAAAAAGATGATAAATTACTTACAAAAGAAATGAGAAAGTTTATATCATTATCTTGTGAACAAATTGGGTGACAAGAAACCCAGAATTTCAGAAGAACATGACCAATATAGAAATATTTCAACCACTTTTATGAAATTAAAATTTTCAATGTAATGTATATAAACAAAAAAGGACATGTAAAAATCATATTTTTTGGACTAATTTCAATGGCAACTACAGATACTCTCTGATTATGTGTGTATGTTCAATTAAAATAAATTACTAATTGAAAAAAATTATTAATGAGTTAAAATTTTATGAAGACAAAAATTAAAAAAGTAAGCAATATATTTATTGTATTCTTTTTAAAAATCCTTTTCATTTTAATTTTGGCATCATCTTAAAACTTGATGAAAGGGATTTTTGAAAGTTTTACTTTGTTTTTACATATTGTTATTTTTATATACATTAATATACTGAGTTTAATTTTATTAATTAAATTAATTTTATTATCTCCTTTGCATTACTTTAAAATTATTTAAGTAATGCAAAGGAGATAGACGATAGTAAGCAAAGGAAAATCAACAAACAAAGAAAGAATCCGAAAATATGCAAGATTAAATAGTTGTGAAAATTATATATATGGTTATTTTAAAGTAATATTTATCAAAAATAAATGTAATTTGCTATAAAGCATAACTGTCAGTTTAAGAATTAAAAAAATGAAATTATGTTAACAACAATAAAAAAAATAATTTTGATATACTAGAATTTTAATGAAACAAATCTATTGCATTAACCTTTTGAGTCCGGCGTCACCGTTTCAAGAAACAGCTCCTGGGACAGCGCGAGAAGAGGACATTTCCTACCCCCCTAACAAAAAGGAGAGGGTCATTTTCACTCCACTTTTCTGTTGAAGATTTCACCATAACGAATCTTTATCTTTTGAGGGGGACATCCCGCGCTGGGTCTGCCGTAATTTTGACGAAGATGTAAATGGGTTTGCCATAAATACTATACTTTTCGATAAGCAATCGACTTTTTTCCGTTTGTTGTTTAACATATTAGATTAAGTAGTGTTCAAAAAATTTTAATTTTAAAAGTTTTAAACTTAAAAGTTACATAATTATGACTGATTTTGTAAATTATGATTTGTCATAAATTAAATTATTACAAAGAATTTTTTGAAATAATTAAACTGTATCTCGCTGTCATTTTATTGGTTGCTTATCCCACAATTATCGATGACTTTTTTTGTTTCTGTAAAGTTGTACAAAATAATACGAAATTATATGATAAATTTCATTGATTTGTTTGATTTTTAGCAATCATAATATATATTTAAAATAAAAGATTTTTTATAGTAATGAAACGTATTTAACTATAATAAAAAAATTGAACAATAATTAATTGAATATTTTCAAAAACATTCCTAAGAACAGCATGTCTGATGTTAAAAAGTGTAAAGATATTTCGAACAAATAAATTTAGTTCATAAGCGAATACATATAAATTACCAAAATAGTATTTGAGAAAGATCTGTATGTTAACAACATTAATGTTTTTTTTAGAAATGTTTTGCGTTATAAGTAATTTCTATATTCATTGTCTTAAAATACTCGTATATGCTTTTTCATTCTTTTCATTTGAGTAAAAAAAAGCTTAAAACTAGAATTTTTCTTTCTGTGGCTAGATATGAATCCTTTTACTCAATGAATATTTTGGATTCAATCTTGAGTTAAACTGAAAAATTATTTTAGTCATACAATAAATTGTAAAATTTTGAAAATTTTTTAATGAATGAAGGCTTGAAAATCGTTTTTTCAAAGAGTAGGTTGTAAATATAATCATATTAGTCTCAGAAAATACTTCTATAAAATTCTTATCTGGAAAGAAGAAAATATTAGGGTAATACTAAATATAAAAATTCTTATCCTTAGTGTTTTAAACTTTGTGTGTAAGAAGGATTATTAAATTATCTTTAAAAAAGCCAAAACCGTGTTTATTTAAATTTTACGTAGAGATTAAAACTGCCTCGTAAATACACTCACAAACATAAAGTAATTTTAAATATGCACCGCATATCACTTTTTGGTTGGAAATACTTTCATTTTTAATTAATAATAAATTGATTTATTCCTTTCTGCTTTGATGTTCTTGTTGTGAAATGAAAAAGTGCATGTTCATCCTGGAATATTCCATAAACTACAATTCTCTTTTAAATCTCATAAGGAAGAAACCAAGAAAGTTGTCTCGCATCTGTACTGACATACGTATACGCAAGAAAAAGATATTTAATCCTCATTAGTAATGGGGGAGATCAAATCGGGTATATTGCACCTCAGAAAGCAAGTTTCTAATACTACATCATATTTATTTCTTTGTGAAGACATTGTTTGGTCACTTCATCTTAAAAGTCAGAATATGAAAAGGTTCTCATATTATAATGAGAATGTTGTTTTTAAATGAAAATGTTTCGAAGAAAAAAGGAAACAAATTCTCAAATACAGAGATACTTTAATATCTGTAATCATAAACACTTCATCAGTTAAACGCAAAATTCAACATTTTTTTTTATTAAAATAACGAATAAATAATTTGGAACAAAGTTCATCTTCTTTCTTTTCACAAATATAATTTTTTGGCTTATATTGCATACTGATAATAAAAATGTAAACGAAGAATGACTGATTTCGTACTTAAGCATTTAAATTAAGACTTTCCTAACACCTATTTTTCATTTTTAAATTATTTTGAGAATCTTTTAATATATTACTTTAACAGTTCCCTACTTTAATCAATAAAATATCAAGATAAAAATCAGCATTTTTGATCAGGATCGGACCAAATATAGACATGTTAAGAGGGATAAAGATTGTAATAAAATGTAAGGACACTAATGTTCTTTTTTTGGTAATTATGAAATTTGGAAAGAGTTAATGAACGCAAGAGCCAGCCAACTAATTTATTCATAGTTAAAAATTGCAAAATGCTTTAACTCATACTCCAGAGTTAAAGCATTTTGCTGTGGAGTATGCAAGTGAGAATCTCAAACACACTCTTATAAATATGAAATTACATAATGGATACCAGCATTAACAAATTATGGTTCAATTCCTAATTAAGAATAAAAATATTCTGTACATACGTAAAAATGTATATTGTAATAAATAAGTAACTTTTTGTATACTCCCCCATATATATATATCATTTTTTTATGATTAAATGTATATAAAATTTATTTTTATAATTTATAAGTATTTTTACCCTAAAAGAGTCTTATAACTTTATTGTTCTTTATTTTTTAATTTTTATTCTTTAGAAGCATTTTTTATTAAGTCTCCCATAAATTTAAAAATGATAGGTTTTTCATCTGTCTCAGCATTACGCCAATTAAAATCAAATGATACCGAGGAATCTGCATTATTATTATCATCATGAAAACTATCCTTGAATTCAGATTTATCACAACAATTCGAATCACAATCTGCAAAGTTTTCTTTTTCTAATTTATCCAATAACTTATTAATTTCTTCATCAGTCAAACCCTTACGGGGTGAAGCCATCAAAAATATTTTTTCAACTGACAAAAAAAGCAACGGTTTACAACGAAAAAATGAGCTAAAATGAGGATGAATATGATTTTCTTTAAAAAAAGAGCCAATGAATCCGTTTTCCGCCAAAATTCTCCGTTCGGACAAGTCCCCAATTTTTACGACTTTCAGGCACAAAAGAGCAGCAATAAAATCTCTTTCAACTGCCCCAAGAAATTTGAGCCGAAGGAAGTTGCGCGCTTGAAAGGGGGGAAAAAATCCACGGTACAACTGCTGTACCATAGCCGTCCTGAGAGACACTCTTTTTCGTGTTACAACAGTTGTACCACCGGGATGAAAAGGTTAAAGATTTGTTGATACAAAGAAAATGCAAAAACTTTGTACTTGCATATTTTCCAAAAAATGCAAAATACAAAGTTTTTTTTTTTTATACTACATAAAATTTTGAAATTTAATTATCATTAAGAAAAAAAATTTTTAGGATAATTCTGATATAGTCAACCTTGAAAGTGAATTACTAGTGTAATTAAAAGAATTATAAGTCTTTCACAAAAAATAATAAAAATAAATAAAATAAAAATAAAAAAAAACTTTTTTTAATAACAAATAGTTAATTGAGTTTTATTAACAACTAAGAAGAGGAATATAAATTATTGTTTCCAATATCTGATAACTGAAATTTAAAATGGATGCAAAAAGATGATGAAATTTAAGGATTCCAAAAATTTAATTCGATTCTAAGGAAAATACTGGAAAATATCAGTGCAAAAGTATAGAAAATTTCAGATCTATGATAAATTACAATATTTTTAAAACAAGGAAATTAAATATTTGTTGTACTGTTATATTGAAATACACTCTATGATCAAGGTAAGAAATAAGTAAAGACTAATATGCAAATGTTGTATACCACTTCTTTAAATGAATAAAATATTGGCAGATTGATTACTAGATTTTGGATTTTATGGCATTGAGATATTATAAAAACAGCTTTTTTTCAAGAAAAGAGATAAAACAATTATTTGTTCACTTAAAAATTTGTGCAGCAAATATTGTAATTTTTCTCCAGATCTGTTAGTAATCATTTACAAGTTTTATTTTTAATATAAATGATTACTTAAGTACATTAACATACATACAATAGGATTTGCATACAAATGTTAGTAAGTAGTTGCATATAAAAATTAGTAAACCTTGATTGAAAATACATGCAAAAGTAAATGCCATAAAGTCCAAAACATAAAAATTGACAAAATAAAAATTGGTGTTTTTTTTTTAAAATGCATTAATATTTTTCCTTAATTTAACAAGAAAAGAACATAAAATCTTTGTTTCTAAAGAAAGTTCCTGAAGAAAACAAAATATGAACAGAATAAGTAGATTAAAATACAAGAGTTTTCATTGAGACAATAAAAATATCTTAAAATTTTTTAAAATTCAAACATCATAAAAGTTAAAAGGAAAAGAAGCTTTACTTTACACAGAAAAACTATTTACTTTCATACAATTTTCATAAGCACTTTTTTGGTTTAATCCTTGTAAACATAACACAGTGGATTTGGTAATATTAGCAATGTCTGTCAAAATTTGGGAGGGCAATAAAATTTAAGACCTGTAATAGTTGATTTGGCAAGATTTGATGGATTATTGACTTATAGTAATTTTGCAATTGTCATACAGCTTTTTAGGATTTGGCAACAAGCATCAAGGATTGCTGGTTACATTTTTGTAAATCGTATCAAACATGTTGCATATGCTAAAATTTTCCCCACTTTTAAATTTTTACTATTTATTTGCCATAATAATATTTAATATTATAATAATATTTTTGTCTAAGGTTTAAATACTGTAAATTAAAAGAATTAAGCACAATTCTTAAAAGTAAGGCAAATTCACCAAACTGTTCCTTTTGTTTTTATCTGAGGGGATGATCATCTTTTGACACATAGCTGTTTGAAGGCTCCCCTTTTTAAAACTAACAATTGAATTAACAGGTCTTATTTATATTGGGCTAGCTGCATGTTGAGAGTTATGGTCTATTGATAATCTCTCGACATAGGGGAGAGAGAACTTGTTACATAATTGTATTAAAATGATATTGATAAAAAGTGGACAAATTCAAAATGCCTTCTAATGTTATTAAACAATATATTTAAATTTTTAAGGAAAAAAGGGTGCTTGACCAAGAGAATGTGAGGTAATAAAAAATCTTTTAATAATTAAAAAAATATTTATTCCCTTAAAATTTTTAAAGATTAGAAGATATAAGTTAATTAATTGCAAAGGATTCTAAGCAACTCATATAATAAAAAGGTAATAGCTGCACAAGCAGAATATGATATTAGCTTACCTGGCTAAGCCACATAAGAAAGGCAATGCTGAAATATCACTAGTTGATTTTTTTAACCAAATTTTACGGCAAATTTCGCTGTAAATATAGTTTGTATGATTATAAAAAGAAGAATTTCATACAATTTATTTAAATGAATCATAACATTTATTACAGGAGTCTAACACATTCTGAAATTACATTATGTAAGGGTTTTAAGAAAAGCATTTCAATAGAGGTACATACTAGTGATAATAAATATTAATAAAATATGCATTTAAATTTTTTTTTATATTAAATATATTTTTTATAAACAATATACTATAAATTTAAATACTTTGAAATATCTCTGAAGCTATAAGTGAAAAATTATTACAATTTTCATAGATAAAGCTATTTTACATGTGACATTTTCAATAAGCATTTAGTCAAAAATTATGAAATTAATATTTACATCTAATTAAATTACTATACAAATGATGCACTTTTTTAGTTTTAAATTTATATTTTTCTATAAAATATGGCAAACTAAAACAACCTAAGTCTAAACTTAATCAATGTATATAAATAATTTTCAGAGTTAATAACAGAATTAAAATAATGTACTGGATTGTAGAATAAATTCTTTTATAGCTAAATAATATATCTGCGATAAAGGTTAAAAACAAAAGATGCTCTTTCTGACATCATTCGCCTAGTTCCTGATGGACGGGCTTGCCTTCGCCAAGTGTCATAAGTAACAACAACAAAGATTAAATTATTATAAGTCTGTCAAAGACTAATATAAAAAAATGTATTTTAAGCAATTAAAATAATACATTGATTAATGCAATTTTAAAATTAAATTAAATAATTTCTGCATAATCTGAACTGATAGTAAAAATTCAATTGGGTTATAAAAGCAAAATAAAAAAGACAATGCAATAATAAGTAGCAAAAAGTATTGATTTAAAAAATTTATGTAATATTAAAAGAGATGAAACTGCTTGTTAACAGGAGGCAAATTTTCCAATCTATTTTTTAATGCTACATAAAGTAGACAAAAAGAAATGCATGATATATTTATTTGACCAGCTAAATGTTTGTTTTACTGTGATTCTAAACTAAAGAGAAAGTTAATTAACTATAATTATTACTAATAATGGGAAGAGTTAAAAAATTCTACATATTTAACTAAATTAATTTATATTATTTTAATGATCATCAGAGAAAGGCCGAGGATGAGAGATAAAAATAGATCAATTCAGATTAAAAAAAAAGTTAACCCTATAATTTTTAAGCTTCTGAATCTAATTTTAAAATAACTTTTTATTTACTTACACTTCTTATTGCTGCAATAATTAAGTAATAGTGAAAATATTTAGATTTTCAAAGAAAAATTGTTATATTTGAAGTTTTAATAGTATATGGTTTCAAACTAAAACATTTGGTAAAACACCTTAACAGAATGTATTGTCTTGCTTAGCTTTTCATACTTCTATGGGGGTTTCTTTCACTTTTGTATACCAAAATTTTCAGTATGAAACAATCAACAGAAAACAGTCTTATTATCACAGTAAGTTAGTTCAGAAATAAAATTTTCTTTCACCATAAAATTAGGAAAATTGTCATTAAATTTTTAAGTATAACACTGTCATATTTTTGTTCTATTAATTATAAAGTAATGATGTGTAACTAAACTTCAATTTCCTTAAATAGAAAAAATAATTTGTTTCAATTTTACTTTTTTAGTTACCTTTATTAAAATTTATCATAGAATTTAAGGCATTATAAAATTTTCTTCTAATATTTAAAGAATTTATAACTATTTTATTAATAAGATTTTACTGGTTTACCTAATACTTTCTTTTATTTCATTTACATCAGTGACAAAACATAAAACTTCTGATAATTTTCATTGACATACACTTTAAAAAATATCCATATCAAATAACAGAAAATAAATTTTTTATAAAAACAAATGAAGCTGTATAGTATTAAACTGAACAAGTTATTAAATTTCAGAAGAGATATAATAGTGGATAGTAATTGTATTTTTCGTGGGCAACTAAAATATAATCCACTTTTTTAATATTTGATTGGTTGCATAAAATCAACAATATATATATATACATATATATATCACTGTAAAAAAAAAGGATTCTATTTCAAAAACAGAAATTAAAAATATGAATGGAACTGTATAAAATGTTTGACTTGAAATTGAAGTAGGAAAAATCTGCAATATATATATAATGTTTAATTTTCACATGGAAACATTTTAAAATCACATTAAATTAAAATATTTAGCTGATTGCATTTTATGAATAATATTTCTTAAAAGTTTCTTAATAAAATGTATTTTTTTCTAACAGACAAAAATTATATCGTATAACATCCCTATTTTATCGAAACACATAAGTAATACTTGAAATGAAATAACTTCTGTAATTTTTCAGAAGTTGTGTTAAAAAAAAAAATCTAGTTTTTCTTATATAAATTTATATATATTTTACAATAACCATTGTTATTACCATATTTCAATTTCCCATTTTTACATTCGTTCTTGTAAAGAGTGGTGACTCTTTCAGGAAGACTAAAATATTATTTTAGTCTTCCTGAAATACAAATATCATTTGTTTTAAATACTTAAGGTACATTGCAAAAATATAGAAAATTGTAGAATAAAACTTACATTCCTGCAAGAAATACACCAATCGTAAAAACAGTAGCTGCATTTCCTACTATAATCTTCAAATCCATATCTTTCAATCCAACTCATGAACTTTTTCTCCCTACAATTATATACTTTTGAACAATATAATATAACGCGAATATGTCCAAAGACAGAAGACGTATATATTTAGTAAAAAAAACATAAGTACATGAAGAAAAATATTACATATTATCTCATTAAAATATAATCAGAGCAATATAATCAGCAACAAATATAAATCATAGCTAAAAACACAGAAAGTCAACAGACCTGCTCACGCTTCTATATATAACAAAACTTGCTGTATGAACAAAACCAAAACAAATAAAAATTTCAAGAATAACATCTTATAGAATGATGCCAATTAAAAACGAATTTCATGAAATATTTCTCGAATATTCTAAACCAAAAATTTACAGTAGGAACTTTAACAGAGAATGTGTGCAATTGTAATAACTAATGTAATAAAAATGTTTTAATTTAAATTTTTATATTCTCGTAACTCATGTGTACAATAATTATTGATTTGATTTCACATTAAATGAATCTACTTGTGTATTTCAAGAGAAAACTTTTCATTTTTCTTCTCATTTTAATCATAAGAAAAATGTAATCTCATTTGCATTGTATTTCTTAAATCAATTTAAATTTAATTTAATTTAAACACTACGCTGCATATACTGTTCGCATAACTTTACTCTAGAAACCGATTAAAGAAGCATTGATTTTGATTTCCAGGTTCGTTCCAGGAAAAAAAAAATGAAAAGGAATTACTTTTGTTAACTTCATAAATTATATTTAAATATTTGAATTATTTATTGTTTTTCAAGTATTTAAATGTTTAAGGAATGAAAGTAACTACCAATAATTACAATGAATATTACAAAATTGAAAGTAGCTACCACAGTGATAACTCAAATGATGAATACGAATAAAAAATAATATTATTTTCAAATCCATAACAATTTTGTGTACTTTGTCTATATTTTTATATGCAATTGCACTTAATTATTCTTCTAAATTTTATTTATTTTTTATTTTGATTACCTTCAGCCATTTAAACAAACATTGACAAAAACATGGAATAAGATGATATTAAATAAGTTGAAAAGTATTTAAATTAATTAATCTGATTTTTTATAAAGCAATTTAAACTCAATTAAATTACAAATTACTACCGTAAAAATCTTTTCTAGCACTTAAACGCGTTGAAAAATTATGAACAAGTTACAAAAATGGGGTCATAGCTGATAAAACTAACCTTCATAATCAAACTAACCTGCTTAATAGAAAGTAACTAGCCTTCATAATCAAAACATATGTGCGCATAATTTTTGAATAGCTATTTATTGTGGTGTGTATCATGATTTTAGATAATAATCTTGATGGCATTTTCTTGAGACTGAGGAAAAACTAGTCTAATCAGTTACCCTCACAATCCAATGGAAAAAGTCAGTTAAATAAAATATACAAAATTAGTACACAAATTCAAATGAAAACTAAATTTTAGTACCGACGAGCAGTATGGAGAAATCCTCATAACCTTCACGGTTGGTAATTTCTTTCCTGTTGTTTGGTAAAAGTATTTTGTCCTGAAAGAATGAAAAATTTACTAAATTTGGATACTTTTTCAGGTTGATCCAAGAGTTATGGTTTTAAAATGGACAAAGGGAACGTTTACTGTAAAGTGATGGGTTTTACACTGAATTAGAGAAACACTGTAAAAATTAAATTTTATTCAATAAAATGCTTAATGTGCAGCTTGGACAAAGAAACTGTCAACAGTAGATCCTGCAAAAATATGTAGTGAGGCGAAAAGACCGAAAATAAAAAACAAAAATGAATGAAAATTTATAGGATTGTTTACGACAAACATGTCATTCAAAGCGATTTCACAACTCTGTCCTATGGTTACTCATATACCAAAAGTCTTTTATTTTATACAGTTTCAGCCTTAACTTTTCATCAAGCATCATCAATTTCAAGAAATCGGAATTTTTTCCTGTCTTTTCCATCACGTGCATAAAGAAGGTAAGAAGAAGTACTTTTTTTATTTATCATCATGGATCTACCAAGATTAGTTTCATTCTTCTACATGCCTCATCAGTGGCCCTACGGGTTCAGGCAGGTCAGTTTTTGTTAAAAACTAATAGATAATCGCATGTTTTTCCCCATGCCAGAAAAAATTATTTTTTGTTATGGTGCATTTCAGCTCCTATTTAATAACATGAAAGGTACCGTTTTTGAAGAAGGTCTACCTTCTTATTTGGATAATATTCGAAATACTCTCATTATTGTGGATGATCTAATGTCTGAGCTAAGCGGAGATTCTCATTTGAGTAATATATTCACAAAAGGTAACCATTCATAGAAATTTTCTACCATTTTTGTAGTACAGAATCTATTTCATCAAGGAAAAGAAATGCGTGACATAAATTCAAATTCTCACTATTTAGTGCTTTTCAAGAATCCTAGAGACAAAAGTAAAGTGACACACCTGGCCAGGCAGATGTTTTCAGGTCAAAACAGGTTTTTTTCAGGAGATATTTCATGACGCTACAAGTCCCCGTTTTGGCTATCTCTTTCTGAATTTTTATCCAATGACAGATGAGCATTTGCCCATGCGGACTGGTATTTTTCCTAAAGAAAAACATTTCGTATACGAGCAGCGTTAGTCATTTCTTATCGAACACACAAAGAAGTAAGAATGTCTACAATCGTTATAGACATTCAAGGTTTTCAGATGAGTCCACAGTCTTTTGTGATCAAGGAGTTAGCATTTTACGATGTACACTAAAATTATCACGGCCGCTGATCTTTTCAACCACCACATTCTTGGGAAAAACTGTCGCCTCATAAACAAAAAACCTATTCATGGATTGTTCGTAATGTCTAAGGTATGTCGCGGAAAAGTGGAGATTTACCGTATTCCGCACTCTATCATATTCTAATGTTCTTGTTTGCATCGTACGATACGATCAAAGGATTTGAGAAAGTTAAGTTTTTACAAAAATTTTCTCAGTGAAACATTATAGATTTGAATGCTTTCAAGTGCCCTAAAATTCAACATCTAAGAATACCTACAGGGAAATGTTCGTTTCACGATCCTCAGTCCAATTATTGTGCTTTAGATGAAGCCGCAGCATTTTCGAGTTTTATATCGAATCCCCGAAATCCTAATCTTCCAC
>JAPDSC010158944.1:61032-86636 GCA_026290005.1 Latrodectus geometricus
ATATATATATATATATATATATATATATATATATATATATATATATAAGATTGAGATTGTCTGTATTAAATTATTAAAAGTTAGTATGTGAACTTGATATTGAAATTTAATTCTAGTCTAATTTTAAGCTGTAACTTCAAAATTGTTCCTGTATAATTATTTATACAATGTAAATTTAAGAATTTTTGATTTTTATAATTCGTATTTACTAATTTCATCATCTTAATTAGGAAAATTTCAACTGTCATAGATTCTAAATAATTCAAGTATACTTGATAATTTATTATCAAATATTAAATTGAAGTTAATTTTATTATGATTAATTTTAAAATATCAGTGAAAATTTTATAATTTGATATATATTGAGTTTTATACTTATTATAGAAATATATAATTTAATGAAAAAAAAATTAAATATGCTGGAAATTCTTAATGATGCAAGATAGAAACTTGATTGCATAATGATATTGCTTTGTGCTTTCTAGTCACATACCTAGATTTGCTTCTTGGGTTAGGCAGTCTACTCAGACTTTTAGCCCTTCAGTGGGTAGGTAGAACAATATCAAGCATATTGGGGAACTAAATACTGGGGGTTTCACATTAGGCTAACCAGAGAATATGCATCACACTTAGTTGTAGAAAATTTTGCACTCCAGGTCCCTCAGTCAAGAAAACAGGCATTGTCACTGTAAAGATTGACTCCTCTAGGATTGTTGTGTCACTGAGTTCAATGTAAAAAATAATAATAATTATTATTATCAAATGATGTATAGAATTTTGTTAAAGAATAGAATTTTTATACATAAATTTTGTTAAAGAATAAAATTGGATATTAATGGTCAATATCTACTGTTTACCTAAAAATAATAAAATATGAAAGGGAAAATCATTAAAGTTATGTTCCTATATGTGTTTTACACAGGAGTAAGAATCAAGGGTTTGCAATTTCTTCATTTAGTTTTGTAGCAATTTATTTTGGCTTAAGAGACATTTTAATAGCAAAAGATATTGGAGGACCCTACTTTTATTTAAAATAATTACATTTATTAACTTTAAATCTTGGAATAGATGTGTAAACCCTTAAATATAAATCAAATAAAAGCAGTTTTTATCAATTTATTTTAGTAATTCCATATTATCTATAGCTGTAAAATATTTATTTGTAAAACCTGTTTAATGTGATAAATGCACTTTATCACACTTTTCTATAATTCTTTTAAAGTTATCCCCTCCATGCCGACTGTCATGTCTACATGCCAGCAACAAACACACTCACTTCCGAGCCGACACACAGACGTGCCAGAGCGTTTTCCCATTCAACCTCAACTGTCATGTATTTGTGCCAGTGTCCTGGTACATTTTAAAAACTGTAATTTCTGCCACAAGATGGCATTGTATATCCATATGGTTTCAGGCATTTAGTTCAGTATTTTGTGACTCCTCATCAGTATTTGTTCGTTTGTTAGCTGAAGATGTATCTGGTGTAAGTACATCCATTATGAAGATAGGGGTTGAATTATTTAAACTAAAACAAATATAAAATTTTATTTTTTTCGATAAATTCAAGAAAATTAACAGAGATCTTTTTCTAATGATAGTACATACCTGATAACAGAGATTAGCAAAGCTCGATATAAATATAAAAAATCATAATTACAAAACGTAATATGATAAAACTTGAGAATAAACTTAAACAATTGTAGGCCAACTCCTACATGCTACAACTTCATGCAAACACTTAACGTCTTCACTCTGACTATCAGATACACCACATACCTCGCCAATTCATTGGCTGATCACGGAAGCAAATTTTTACCCTTTCCCTGCGGTTAATTTCTAGTTAAATAGGCACTTTTCAGTAATACTGGCGAATTACCACAAAGAGGGTGCTATTTACTGGAGTGAGAAACTTGCGCCTTCACACTTTACATACATTATGGTCAAAGAAAGAGCAGACAGCATGAAATTGCAATTAAACAGTGAGTGACGGCACTTCACTCTTCTATATGTACACTGGTATGCAGCATGTAGGCATTTCATAAAAATTTGGCGACCCTCAAAAGAAACTTCTGGCAACTCCTAATTTGTGCACCACTGATGTTTAGGACCAGGCTTATACTGTGCAGCTGGTCAGCATCTCCTTTTTGGATTTGGTGGTTTGTTGAACTTGACTGGTGGGTTCAAGTCAATAATTTTTAGCTTTTTACATGGATAAATAAGAATCTTTTATCCTGCGGGAGAACCAATTGGAATCCTTGAAATCTAAAATGTTTTATTGTTGAAAGGAAGGAAGACTCCTTTTCCTCTTTTTTCCTGATTTCTAAGGGAATATTGAGTAAGTGAAAAAAATGTGCTCTGGTGACATTCTAGTAGAAGTTGCATCAGTAAAGAAGGCAGCCATGATTGCAGACATAGAAATTACTGTCATACCTAATGGAAATTAAAATTTTTCTTGTGGTGTTGTATCATCCAGTGCTTTGTTAACTAACAATGGATGAGATTCTTGAAAATCTACAGGGTCTGTGATGTTAGACACATCACTGTCGGGAGTGGTAGAAAGTATATAAATACTAAACATTTTATTCTAACTTTTCCAAAATCATAACTTTCATGGCACATTAAAGTGCCTTGTATGAACTTATCCATACAGCCATACATATGAACTCTATTGTGATGCTTCCAGTGCCAGTGTGTTGAACACTTGAAGAGTACTTGCAGGAGCAAACTCAGCTGCACTTGCTGTGTAGTGGTTGGCCACAATAGTTCAACATGTTCAACAAAGGAGGCAGGTGACAACACTTTTACTGTTGAATTTGTCTGCAGTAGTTGCTAGAAAAAGATGTTCCCACGATTGAAATGAATAACAAATCTTATTCCGAGGCTCATCTCTTCCACATTTATTTTTTTTAAAATATATTATAAAATATCTTTTATTTATTATATATATTTTGATAATTTTCCCAGCACTGCCCATCCTCTTAATAAGACCGTACAGGCTGTAGCTGTGTGAATTCATATTTCATACTTAATTACAGTCTAGTGTATATTTACCACCACAAGATGTCACATTTTGATGACATCAAGTCTGTAATTTTAACTCATAATCCTACATGTTTGGCACTTCAGGAAACTTTCCTGAAGTCCACCAATAATATTAACATGCGTGGATTTAATTGCTTTAGAAAAGACTGTGGTGACGATGGTACAATGTCTGATAGTGTTTGTATATTAACGTCCTATAACTTTTCCAGCCATGTCCATCAATTGAACACAACTCTACAGGCCGAAGCTGTGACAATTCACATAACATGCCTGATTACAGTCTGTAGTGTATATTTACCACCACATGATGTCATATGCCAAGGGAAACTTGATGCTTTAATTGATAAGCTGCCAACACCATTTCTGTTGCTAAGTGACTTAAATTTCCATAATTCTCACACTCGTTGAATAGAATAATTTATTTCTGATAACTGTCTCTGTCTCATTAATACTGGCGAGAATACTTATTTAAACATACCCAGAAGAACTTTTTGTTCACTTAATCTAGCAATTTGTTCTCCATTATTTCTGTCAAATTTAAAAATGACAGTAGAAAATGATCTACACCATAGTGAAAATTTTCCTTTTCTCGTCTCCCAAACTGGAGATACTAGTCTGCAGTAAAATATACCTACTTACTTGTACAATCAGGCAGATTGGATACTTTTTTCAGTTGACAGTTGTTGGAAAGGCAATGATTTTCATGAGGATATTAAAGAAGCCCTTTATAAAATTACCTGAACAATTAACATAATAAGTGATATAGCATTTCTTAAGAGTTCCTCTATACTACACTGGCATTGCAAACCCTAGTGTAAGGATGAATGTCAAAATACCTATAAGAAACAGAAACTATGGGGTTATTTCGGAAATACCCCATGATGGAGAATCTTACTGATTTCAAGAATATGAAAGCTTTTGATCATCATCCAAGTCAGAAGGGATTTTATTCTTGTTGAGTATCATCAATAATTTTTTCCACGTGCAGTAAAAAGTTGTGGAGAAAAGTGAAGACAATGCATTATATAATGAGTTTTCCATTCCTACAATTAGATCTGTTGTATATTCTTTTTCTAAGGATATCACTAACATCTTTAGTGGAACTTTTGCTATTGTCTCAACTCGTCCTTCATTTTTCAGGACTAAGAGTTGTGCTGAGTTTCAATCAAAGACAAGCCTTGCCTTACAACTGCTATTTTTGGATTTTTGAATTGAAGAGAGCTTTACAGGATGCCAAACTTGGACCTGATGAAATATGAGACAGTCGATTTTGACATTTAAACTCAGACACCCATCATCGAACATACTTTGTTCAATATGATCTGGACCGAAAAAGGTTCCATTACTTTAGTGATTAGCAAAAGTGATTCCGATTCCAGAGCTTGGTAATGATTAGTTAAATACTCTGCATTATCAACTAATAGTTCTTATGAGTTGTTTATATAAGACTCTTAAACGTATGGCCAATGACCAATTTGTATATGTTGAAAAAAAAAATATTCCTGTGTATCAGATTGGATTCCATTAAGGAAGTTCTAATCTAGATAATATCACATATTTAAAACTTAGAATGGTTTTGTGCAAGGATATCATCTGTTTTCTTTGACATAGAGATGGCATATAACCATAACTGGCAATATGGAATTCTTTTTATGTTATATGATTTTGGGTTTAGACGTGATTTGCTGATAGGTTTGTTAAAACTTTTATTTCCTGTGTTTTTAAAATATGTATTGGTCCATATACATCCAATACTTTTACACAATATGAGGGTGTTTCTTAGGGCTCAATTTTAAGTGCAACTCTTTTTAGCTTGTACATAAGTAACATCTTACATCACCTTTTATCTGCCCTTGGAACACTGCTTGTTGATGACCAGCAAATTTGCCAAGCATCCAAAATGCTGTTAATTGAGAGGCAATTACAAACAGCTGAAATCTCCTATTAAGAGTAGTTGTGTCCTCATTTCTGCAGGAAGACTAACCCTACATAATGATCCAATAATATACATAAATAATGCTCCTATACCTGGGTCAATAAGGTAAAATTTCATTGAATAATATTCGATGTAAGTTAACTTTTCTTCCACTTGTTTTCTCCCTACAGAAGAAGTGTTAGCGATCATTTAATATCATTAAGGTAACTCCAAATACGTCTTGGAGTACAGATTGCACTATTTTCCTTTGAATATACCAGTTAATCAGTTTATCTCGGATTGACAACAGATGTGTTGTTTATGGATCAGTTATACCTTCTGTTTTGTGTAAATTGGACTCAGTACATCACTCTGCTTTGAGAATACAGGCACATTCTGCATATCACCTATCCAGAGTCATATATGGGGTATGTCATCAGTTACAATAGACCTATGACAAATGTTGCTGTCTCTCAATTACTATTATAAAATCTTGTTGATCCCCCATCATCTGCTACACTCCATAATTTCTGATACCTCACTTAAAAGACTATATGGTGCTTCTCTAGTGCATCTCACCATTTCTCACACAAGTAAAAAAGCATTTTTTGATATCTGACCTTAGTGATTTGCGGTTTGAGTCAGCTGGCAACTTTATTCAATTGCCTTGGTATGACTCATCACTTTCATTTATTCCTTTGCTCAATGTAGAAAATCTGACACAACAGCTATACTCTTCTCATTGTTGTCGGTGTGAATCATACACAACTGTATTTACAGGTGGCTCTAAAACAGCAAGACATATTGGCTGTAGAGTTTTGATTAACAATAAGTTTTTTAGATATAGCCTACATTTGTTCTTTTCCATCTTTACGGATGAAGCAATAATTATATACCATGTTCTTTAACAGCTGAATACAGGTAACTATCGTCAATTTTGTATGTACACTGACAGCATGAGTGTTTTGGAAGCTTTGAGGTGCAATAACTTTTATAGTTGTCCTGTCGTGTCCATTATTTTCAGAGTATTAGAATCCCTTACTGGCAAGTGTTACAAAATTTTATTTGTTGGATAACAAGTCATGTAGGTATTGATAGAAATGAGAGAATAGATTCAGCGGCTAAAACTGCTTCAAAGATAATCTTAGTTCTGCTTTCTGATAAGTGGTGTAAAAACATTTATTCTCTTTTACAGGATTTGTGAATATGCAGGTCGTCAACAAATTGCATACAATTTTTCCATGTGTCACTTCATTATCTGTTTTATCTCTATGAAAATTGGATATTATATTAACTTACCTATGTATTAGGCATGCGTTTTTCGCATGCTGACATTTATTTCTAAATGAATTAAATCGTTGTTGTGAAACATGTAACTAACCATTCACTGTCATTCATATTTTAATATCATGTTCAGTTTTCACCATTATAGGTTAACTCTTTTTAGAAGTGATATTTTGGGGAGCCCACCTACCAGAAACCTTTTTGATTTTTTAAAAGCAATTGGTTTCATTCATTTTATTTAATTTTTTAAATTTGAATTTTGTATATTTTCCTTTTTATACTTATTAAAATTTTAATTAAAATATATATACATATATTTTGGTGTTTTAACTTTTTAACGTTGAATATTATCCTTAATAAAAAGAAATTCATATTTTACTTGATTTATGTACATAACTTTTGATATTATAAATGTTATGTTACTAGCTTTTCTATTTGTTTTTGTCTTTGTTTTAGATTTAAATATTATACAAAATTTTTTTTCATCATGACTTTAATGTAAAATTGAGTTTTCTTAAAAGTTATGATTATTTTTTAAAATCTAAGTTTGGTGCAGTATACTCTGTTTTGGACCTTGCACCTGAAAACCCAAACAACCAACCAATAAATCATTAAATATTTTATATTAGAAAATAAATGTTTTATAATTCTAAGAATATTTTTCAATTTTCATCTGTGATAATCATTCACATTGCAGTTGTAAATTATATCTTTATACTGTATCTAAATCCTTAAGGAATAGCTTAAACTATCAATGATGGAATGCCTTCTTGCACTGATTTTATTAGGATCCAGCACATGCTTCAATTACAATACAGCTTTACAGACTCTCCTGATACAGAATGTATGAAAAGACATTTTGTTGTGCTTGTTATTACTTTAAAAGCTTAATCATATCTATATATTTGGTTTATTCTACTGTATGCTGTGGCACCATTTAGTAAGTAATACTTGCCATAATGTAAGGCAAGTAATGCTTGCCATTTTATTCCTGGGCAAACCATTTTTATCCACACAGTTCAAATATATTCAAACAAGTCCTGATCAATATTTCTAAATTTTTGTTGATTTTAGGCATAATAATTTCTTTGTGGTAGTAAAATTTTTTATTAATTTCATGATTTACAGATGAGAGCACAGATAACAAGATTCAAATAAAGATTTTGCTCTTAATTTTTAATATTTTTCAATTTTGATGCTGAATGAATCAATGAGCTGCTTTATAGTCCTTGACAGTAAAGTTTTTAAATTTGCTTCTCACTTCAGGGTACAATATTTTTGTACGCTTCTATTATACACTGCTTAAGGAACTTATTGTGTAGGAAAACTTATTGTGTTTTGCGAGGTTATGAATTATTATGAAACTTGCTGCCAGACCACCTGGGCCTGTCTAATTTTGTGTCCTAGATAAGAGAAAAAGTGATAAAATATTAGTAATGGTATTATTAATTTTTTGTATTTTTTATTGCACTATTTTATTGCATTATTTCCTTAAAGCTTCATAGCGTAACTCTATTAAGCTTTAGTTTCTAACATTTTCATACATAGAACAAATTGTCTAGTTTAAAACATATTTTATTTCATACTTTATAAATTGTAGTTTTTAAAATTGCTTTTGTGTCAAAGGAAATATTAACTTCATAATGATTTTAACTATATGAATTTACAGGTGCAAAATCCTCATGCTTCTTCAAAGCCAAAGAAAGCACATCAAAAGCAGCTTAAAAGACAACAAAGGAAAAAGCACCAGAAACAGTTAACAAATTATCCTCAAGAATTTGCAAGCCGAAGTCGCATTGATGCTATTTGGTTAGAAACTCACATTTGGCATGCTAAGAGGTTTAAAATAGAGAATATGTATGGATATAAACTACCAATTCATTCCAATGATAAGAAATTGGGTGCTGTTCATAAAGCTGTTACTGAAAGTGCTATGCTTGTGGTTTGTTTTAGTTTTCATTCTATAAATTATTAAAATAAATACATTTATTCTGCTTTTATGTCAAATTTTGTACTGAAAAATGAATTTGTTGAGGAGGAAACATTCACTTATTCTATCATCTTTTATTTTTGCATGCATTAATGAATTTTTATTAATTAAAAATTCATGATTATAAAATAAACTAACAGACATTGTATTAGTGGGACAGAATAGTATTTAGAGTTGTAGCATTCATTTAACACCTTTCTAAGAAATTCAGGTGTACTGCTTCATGTAAAATTATGTCTTTTCATTTTCTTGTAAAATAAGAATAGCTAATTTTGAAACTATTAAGACCTTATGATTTAAAATAACATTTTAAATATCTGTTTAGCAGTTTAATAAAATCAGATTTAAAGCAATTAAATCTTTTATATATTCATAAAATTTTCTTTTAACATGTGATTTTGGATTTGTAAGAATACTATTCACAAATAATTAGTCTTTAAAAAACTTGAATATTTATGTAAAATTAAAGAATTAAATGTAAAAAAATTTTTTTTGTTCATATTTAGGGTAAGTGGTCTTTTACTCTAAAATTTAGTATTTTTTCTGAAAATTTAAATTTTTCAAAGATCATTTGATAATTATTGATAGCCTTCTCATATATATCTGGAACTTTATGTATTTTCAAGGTAATTACAGGGCTCGGAGTTGTCCTCATATTCCTGAAATTCCTGATTTTTTAAAAAAACGTCCTGAAATGTCCTTATTTTTCAAAATAAATCCTGGAATTCCTTAATTTTTTATTACATTTCTTTGAAAGTTTAATTTCAATTAATAATTTTATATTTTTCAGTTGTAAATTTTTCTTTCAGTGGAATATATTTTTGCTTTCTATGCAAATAGAAAGAGAAAACTTTCCCCCTTTTTTGTTCTCTTTCAAACCTTAATAAGGGTTGCCATACATTCGTCTCCGCCTTGTTTTCAGCCATTGCTTACGCATGTCTGACGTCAAAAAAATTTAGGTTTGGGTTTACCATTAAATTCTATTTTCTGCCTTTACAAAGATTCTGGTTTTAGTAGTGCACAGCTGTTTACAATGATGGCGAAATATGAGACAGTCGATTTTGACATTTAAACATTTTCTTTTAAAAATGCCAAGAAAAACGAAATTTTTCGACAAATGGTTGGAACTGCAAGAGGGGAATAAATGCCTAATCAAGACATGGTGCCGAAGTGTTGATGATGTTCATTCTGCGGAGTGCTTCGTATGCAAAAGCAAATTGAGTTTTTCAAATATGGGTTTTAGACAAATGCTTGCTCATGCAGATGGATTAAAACACTAAAAAGCTGTGAACTGTTACAAGAATCAAACACTATTTACTATCAAGTCATCAACTTCATCTGAATCCTCGACATCGACTGTAGTAGTGAATAACAAATCATGGCTTCCCAAAACGATATCGGAGAAAACCATTAAAGCTGAAATCATTTTAGTTTTGCTGGCAATAAAAAACAATTATTCTTTTTCATCTTTGAATGATTAAGCTAACATTTACGGAGAAATTTTTGATGATTCCTCCATAGCGAAAAATCTCAAATTACATGACAAAAAGCCAGGTATATGATTAATTTTGGATTAGGTCCATATTTTAAAACTCTTTTGTTTTGGGATATCGGCACTTCATATTTTGTTTTACTTTTCGATGAAACTACTACAAAAATAATAAAGAAATAGTTGGATATTTACGTCTCATATTGGTCTGATAAACAATGTAAAAATGTCATTTGTTACCTCGAATCACATTTTTTAGGGCATGCTAAAGCCAATAAAATTGTAAAAATTTTATTAAGTTTTATTCAAAATAATGGTATGAATTTAGAAAAATTAATGCAGTTGTCAATGGATGGACCAAGAGTTAATTTAGCTGTTTTAAAGCAAATAAATAGTGAACTGAGTAAGCAAAGTTTACCAGTACTAATTGATTTGGGTACATGTTGCTTACACATAATACATGGAGCACTGTGTAAGGGTGTTGATAAAATTGATTGTAATATTGATGGATTTGCTATAGATATTCATCAATTTTTCAAGCTATCTCCAGCAAGAAGGGAAGATTATCATTCCTTACAGTTAGAAATACTGGAAGAAACTTTAGCTAGACATAGCTTCCTTCGTCATGTTGAGAGTCGTTGGTTAAATTTGGGCTCAGTTTGTGAGAGAATTGTTGAGTAATGCTATGTTCTAAAGGAATATTTCATTGTTAAAGTATTTAAAGAATCGAAATCTCCTCTTTCTGATAGACATCTTCGGATTATAAAACATTTGAAAGACCCTAAGACTCTTGGCATATCTGCATTTTGTTTCATTTTTTTGTAAAACTTTTGAACTTTATTTACTTCTAATGTAAAAAGTCGAACATTTAGTACATGTGATGTACAGTAAGTTAAATTAATTTGTTCACAGTATTATGTTTAAATTTTTAAACCCAGAAGAAATCTGTGAAAAAAATGGAGTAAAATTGATACAAATTAATGTTGATTCAGGAAAAAGTTGTTTAAATTTAACCAAGATAGAAGTAGGTCATGGTGCAAAAGCAATGCTGGAAGAACTTCTTCTCTTGAGCTTGTCAGATATGTGGCACCTCTGCATTTTGTACCATGCTCCAAGCCCAATTTTTTCCTAGTTCCATTGTCTTGGGTCACCTACTTTGTTTATAAAGTCTGATAGGCCCTCAATGGAGTTTAGGTATAACTCTTTAGGATATGGATTACCTAGAGTAGTGAATCTTGTAAGGGCAAGAGCATCACACTCATATAGGATATGATGAGCTGATTCTACCCCTGCGTGGCATTTCCTACAAATTGGTTCCTGTTTAAAAAGCCCCATTGTATGAAGGTGTTTCCTGAAATGATAGTGCCCAGTAATGAAGCCTACAATTGCTTGAGTCTTCAATCTTGGGAGTCTAAGAATTTCAGATGCAATTTTCTCAGATGAGTTGAAAATCATGCTTTTTGCATGTTTCTGTCCAGGAGAGTCACGCCAAACTTTGTTCATCTCCTGTTTTTCCCATTTTTGAATGGTCTTCCTTGTAGTCTTCATGCTGATCCCACAAAAGGGTTCCATTCCTATTGGATTGAAAGAGGATCCCTGTTTTGCAAGTTCATCAGCTCTTTCATTACCTTTTATTCCTATATGCCCTGGCACCCAAATAAGAATAATTTTATTCCCTTTTGCCAGTTCCTTAAGGAGATTTTTACATTCCATTACAATTTTTGATTTGACTTGGTAAGAGTAAAGAGCCATCAATGCAGCTTGACTGTCGCTGAAAATAAGAATATGCTTACCTTGGTAGCCCTTCTTTAAATTTATCTGCAGACAGTTGTTAATAGAAAGAACCTCTGTCTGAAAGACAGTGGCATGTTCCCCAAGCCCTTTGAAAAGACTGAATCTTGGTGCCATGCCGCAGACCCCCAGTCCTGAGAGGTTGCCTTTTTTTGATCCATCAGTAAACCAGATAAGATCATTGCTTTTTATTTCAATCGTGCTGTTTTTCCATTCTTCCCTGGTAGGAAAAGCTATCTTGAATGGTCTTTCAAACACGTCTGGAAGAACTTACTGATAAAACATTTCTACAAAATATCAGAAGCTGCTACATAGCAACTTCAAAGCATTTGCTTCAGAAACTTCCTATAACAAATCCTTTACTCAAAGATCTCCAGTGTTTGTTTCCTTATAATAGAAAAAAGGAAGAGTCTAGGATCTCATGTAGCAGATTAATTCAACATATTCCTCATGTGAATAAAACTTCTTCAGATTTTGGTAAGATGAATGAAGAGTATTCTTTACATGTGTGAAGATGTGACTTTGATTGTGAATGATTATGATAATGATCAAAATACCTGTAAATATTGGAATGCGGTTTTCAATATAAAAGATGCTGGTGGTTATATAAAATATCCTACTCTTTCTAGAGTGGTTAAAGCATGTCTGTCGTTATTGAATGTTAATTCCCAACCAGAAAGAGGGTTTTCAACTAACAATTCTGTTGTGACAAAGGAGAGAGCTTCTTTATCAGAATTAACCGTTCAAAGTTTAGGGATTTGTCATGATGTTATTCAAATGCATTGCTATTCTGTTTCCTCCATTCCTTATACCAAAGAAATGATGCATTCAGAAATCTCATGCAGAATATGCATCATTATATATTGAAAAATCAAAAGATGTAACACAATTAGAGAAGAAAAGAAAGGATGAGGAAGATGTAGAAGCTATTAGTGAAAAAAAGTTTAAACAATCGCACCTATTAGAAAAAATTAATGAACTTGAGGAAGAAAAAAAAAATTGCTTGATAATCAGTGTGTAGCTCAAAAACTTTTGGGTGATGCAACTAAAAAAATAGCATGTGCTATCAGTGATGATAATATGAGTGATTTGAAAGTTGAACAAATGATCCTGTCTGCTGCTAATGCAGAGATTGCATCTGTAAATGATAAATTAAAAAAGTGCAGTATTAAATTATCGGAATTAAATGCTAATGCATCCAGTTCAAAATGAACATTATTCAATTATACTTAAATTAACTGTTAATTTAAAGCATTTATCATGTAACTTATTAATTTTCAGAAAATGTTCAGTATAAAAAGTTTAAATTTCTGTATCATTTTTCATATTGTTGTATTAAAAATTAAAAAAACTCAGAATTTATTAAATAGTTTATTCCTTTCTAAAATGTTTTTTATGCATAAAACAAATTAATATGTAAAAATAACATTGGTTTTCTTTAATGAAATATGTCCTGATATTTCTTGAAAATAGTGTCCTGAAAAAAAAAATTTCTGTACTCCTACCCCTGTAATTATAAATAAACACAGACACATATATAATCTGAATTGTTTGTTTACTTTTCTTGGAAATTATTCTTTTTTAACTGTTTTATTAAGATGCTACAAATATTCTAATTATATACTAGGAGCTATTTTTTTTTATTTATTTGCATCTTTTGAGGGTCATCTTGATTTTATCAAGAACTGTTAATACAATGAAGCTTGTAATATTGTTGTTTATCTAATTTTGATTCATCCTTTTAAAATTCAATAAGTACAGACAGTAATATTTTTGATTTCTGTTTTGTTTTATTTATGAATTTTACTATGCTGTGGATGTGTATGAGCATTATTTCAGCTACACATTTGTGGACGTAATTTGAAATTGGTTCATTTTGTACAATTGGGCACATTTTTTTAAAATCTACATTTGTTGTAAAAACAAATATGAGTGATTTTTATTATCTAATGCATTTGACATTTAAATAGAAAATAATTCAACTGTTGTTAATGTTTTAAGATTTTTTATTTGGTTTTTGAAATACGTGATTTCGGATTTTTGCTCTTTTATGATCAATTATTTTGATAATACCTGAATTTTTTATACTTAATTTTCTTAAGAATAGCTTGTGCATATTTTTCAGGATTTATCCTATTTATGTTGCATTGCTTTTGAAGGACCCGAGGATCAACTTTGTGAACATTTGTCTTGTTTAACAGATAAAATGGCTGGTTAGTAATTTTTATATAATTTAACTTATTACTTTAGCTAATAATGTGATATTTTTTATTGGTATGAAATGTGCCAATTAAATAACTGGATTGCATACCTTGTTGATTTTGTTCTGTATGTGGAGCAGTTGGAATCAAATGTAGTTGATCTTGATATTTCTGGCATAGATTACATGTAATGATATCTTTCTATCTACTTAAGCTTGTTTTTCATTTTTGTTTGAGTTCAAATGCTGCAATCATGATAAATTTAAATCGAGCTGCACATAAATTTTTAAATTTCTCATGAAATTAAAGAAAAACTCCACTGAATGTTTTAAATTGTTTAATGAATATATGTAGAGATAATTGAATGCCACAAATGATTTTCTGGGGGTTAAAAATATGAACACATTCTGATCATCCTGTAATATCAAGAATTGAAGAAAAAATTAAGTAACCTAATGAAATTGTGAATAAAGACTGACATTTGAATAAAGACATTTGACATATGACATTTGAACTTTTTGTCTTACTGTGGTAAAATGATAGTAATGTTTCTGAAGAAAAAAATTAACTACTTTTAAACAATATTGTTGTACATCTGTATGAATTATTACTTAAAATTAACTGGTTTTATTCTGTTAATGACGATCTTTTTCCCTGAATGTGATAAACATTTAAATTTGCTTTATTTTTGCTGTCTTTGGTCATCAGTTTAGCAGTTAAGTTTGATTCACTTCAGGCATTGGTTTTTTTTCCAATGGTTTGAAGTCCATTTTAAATAATTAATCATATAATAGAATTGAATTTGCTTGAAAATTGCTTCAAATTTATCTTCATGATGCAAAATGTGTTTATATACTGAGAGAAATCATTAAAAAAAGTTCCTGTTAAAAGATATCTCATAGCTCTGACATAAGATCTTGGATTATTATGAATATTGAAAAATGTTATTGGTTTATTGATCATATGGAAAGATCAAGTAGAACTTTTTTTACACTATATTTGATGTCCATATTGGCTGATTTTTAGACTAGTTAGGGATTATTTCATAGAACACTAAAATGTAATTTTATTTCTTTCAATGTTCAATGAAAGGCTATGTTTATTATTTTATATCTGAATATAAAGAAGACAAATCTCCTGAATATTATTTTGTTTAAAAATGTTACATTTAAACTATTTTATGAATTTTTTTTAAACAATGAGATGCATAAAATTTTTTAGTTTTGCATGTATATGCAAGCATTTTATTATATAAAATTGATAACTTTAGTAATGAGTGTTAAAATATTAATGTTTTTATATCCAACATCAAAATATAATTTTCTCTTTTCTGATATGAATTGTTCAATAAAAAGCAATATAGTTATTTTATTTATATTTTTTTTAAATTAAATTTTGAATTTTTAGTATGTTGGTCTTCAATTGTGCAATTAATTGTGAACTTTTAAAATTAAATATTTTCAATATTTTCTTAGTGTTTGTAATTATAAAGAATATTGACAAGTTTAAAGCCTTAAAATTTTATATTTTTTTGAATAAAAATAAAGATTTGTTGCTTAAGAAATTTTTCGTATTTAAATTTTATATTGTAGAAACAGCTTCTAGTTTGCAATAGAATAACGTTTTATCTGCTGATCTTTCATTTGACTTCTGTTTTCCATTGACTGAAAAAAGTGCATGTACAAAATTTGATTCCGTACTGATGTATTTTTTCTTTGCTTGAGATATGAAAATCATTTTTGATGGCAGGCAAATGCAACTTAAATAATGCAGCTCACCACAAAATAATATAGAAACTTGTCTGATATTTTTATTGTTTAATAGATGTTTTAATTATTTCTATGTTGAGTCAATGAGTAAAAACATTATAAAATGCAGTATTAAAAAAAAAACAAAACATTTATTGTTGATCAGAAAAACTGGATTAATCTTTTTTGATAATTGTTTAAATAATTAAATTTTTTGAGAAAGCACATTGATCACAGTAGTTAAATATCTAATAGATAATTAATTTTATTATCTTTAAATAATGACACAAGTGAATTGCATTTGAATGAGAATTATGAAGGCTGTCTTAGGCACAAAAATTTTAAATGAATAAACACAAACCATAGTTCTCAACAGATTTCTTGGCTTGAGATTTGTGGATACAACTTAATACATATATGAAAATTTTTCTCAAGCCAATAATAAGCATTGAATATTAAGCTTTCACCCATTATTTGGTCTATTAAACTATGTCAAAAGTTGAATGAGAAAGTGTAAAAAGAATCGCAGTACATTTCTCAATGGTGTCACCTAAGAAAACTTTTCAAATGGAGGAAAAAGAACTTCAGTAATTAGAATAATTATTTAAAATTATTTTCTGGAAAACTTAAATAAGAATCTTGGAATTGTTAAAAAATTTCAGTATTTGGAAGTGAGTAAAGAAAGTGTTTCCATATTCTGTCTTAGAAATCAGAACAGCTTCTGTGTTCTTAAATTTACTTCTGTAGTAATAATTTACCTGACACACTGGAAAGATTTGCCTGCTGTAATCGAACCAAAATCTTCCCTGGTCTTTATAAATATTGATGTATGAGCTTAATATGAATGAAAAATTTTATGGTATGTTATATTGGATTTTAATGGAGTTTGGCAAAAACTTGTTAATATGTGGAGTTGTAATATTTTTATCATGCACAATGCCTTCATAAATATATTTTTTGCATAGTGATATTTAAAATAGTGGATTTTTTAAAACTACATTATATTATTTATTTAAAAATTTAACAATTAAGGATTTTTCTCAAGGTATAACTTTAGGAAAATAACTCAAGTCATAGAACATTAGGAAAATTTATTTAACACTGATAGTTTGAAAATATACTTATTGCTGAAACTGTTCCTCCCATTATTAAAAATACATTTCTTCTATTGATAATAGAGAATAACTGGCTGAAATGTAGTCATTCATCTATATTAAATTACAGTGGAAGTCATGTGTTTTAATTTAATCTTGAAATTTTTCACTCTGCAGTAAAAATTCTGAAGTTTATTGCAAACCAATGTTTTTTCTGCCTTAAAAAATATTGTAGTAATTTTTTTCATTTCAGCTCTTAAGTATTACATTAACATTGGATTATTAATAATTCTGAAACTCATAAATTAATTGGAAACAAATCTTATGTTAATCTAACATTGAAAAATTCATTTCTTGAATGTTTAAAAAATATATTAATCTTGAATTTTTGATTTAAGAATAGTTTGCAAACATTTTATTGTAAGTGTAATAAAGAAGATATTTCTATGTAATTATTTCTATGTGATTAGATAATAAAAAGATCTTTTTTATTATCTAATTACATAGAAATTAATACTTGACTTTACATTGAATTGTAATTAGAAATTTATCAACTTTTTTCAAATTACAAGAAAATTATCTGATTTAGATAAAAACATGATTGAAATGTTTAATTAAAATGTATTATGTCTTAAAACCAAGGAACAAATTGTTAAGTTGAAACTTTTTATAGTTAATGACAGGAATCCTGTTTAATAATAAAGATGACATTTTAATTTAGCAAATCAGCATTTCTATTATTACTGTATTTTAAATTAAGACATGATGAGAGTTATCTATTTTTGACAGTTAGAATAATTTTACTTTGCAAAAGCAAGCAATAGATTAAAAAATCTTATTAATAATTAGAAAACTGAATAAATTTTTATATTATTTATTTAAAATTATTTCAATTAATTTGTAAAAATTTCTATTTAATTTAAAAACATATGTTACCAAAATAGGATGATGTGTTAATAAGAAATTATAATAAAGTCCTCAAAAAAATTTCATTATATTTTGGAAAACATCTGTATATTCCTTGAAAAATATTGTTAATTTTGTTCATGTAAGGTGTCAAAATAACTCATAGTGCTTTGATATCTACTGTGAACATGGGTATTTATTGAGTCATTCCTGCTGAACTGTAAATTGTAGTATGAGAGCTGTTTTTTAAATAAGTTAAACCAGCGGTTCCCAACCGCTGTTCCGCGGCACACCAGTGTGCCGTCTGAAGCATCGTGGTGTGCCGCCGGGTCTGGGTGTCACGGTGCTGTTCGCCCGCTATAAATCCTCCCGTCACTCCTCCTCCCCTCCGCAGGTGTCATAGTTGGTCACGGCGCTGTGCAGTGCTATAACTCCTCCCCTTGCAAATCTTGACAAGTGTCCGCCGTGTCCCCGCCCCTATGAGACGCAGGCAGACGCCTCACACAGTGTCAGAGAGACAACAGCTGCTGTGAGGAGAGAAAGTTTTTGAAAAGGAAAGAACTGAACTCTGAACAAAATCTGGAGCCAGATGAGAGCCCGAGTATCAGAGGGGGTCAAAAGAAAGCAAAGATGGTTAAATTCTCTGGCGCAAAGCAATATAGCGAAAGCTATATTTCAGTTGGTTTTACTTTTACTGGAGATGAACACAAACCAACTACACTATGCGTGGTGAAAAGCTAGCTAACAGTGCTATGGTCCCAAGTAAACTTAAACGCCATCTCCAATCAAAACATCCTTTGCTTCAAAAAAAGAATGTGGGCTATTTTGTTCGCCTGCGTGACAACATGGAGAAACAGGCAACTTTTATGAGAAAAGCAACAAAGGTAAATGAAAGAGCTCTTAAAGCTAGCTATCAAGTTGCTGAACTTATAGCCAAGACAAAAAAGTCACACACTGTGGCAGAGACATTAATATTTCCTTCCTGCAAAGCTATTGTTGAGGAGATGCTCGGTCCTGAAGCAGCAAAGGAAATAGCCAAAGTCCCTCTCTCAAACAACACAATTTCCAGACGTATTAATGACATGTCTGCAGACATCGAAAGTGTGGTTTTGGAAAAGATCCGTATCAGATGGAAATTTGCATTGCAACTTGACGAGTCTACTGATATCAGTGGACATGCTCAACTCTTAGCTAATGTGTGTTTTGTTGATGGTGATGCAATTAGAGAAAACTTCTTTTTTTGCAAGGTATTGCCAGAAAAAACAACAGGAGAAGAAATTTTTCGGGTCACATCAGAATACCTTGAACAAGGAGAACTTAAGTGGGAAAACTGCACAAGTGTCTGCACCGATGGAGCTGCAGCCATTGTCGGGCGCACCAAAGACTTTGTAAGCAGAGTGAAGGAAAGAAATCCAGATGTGATTATTACGCATTGTTTTTTAAACCGCGAGGCCCTCGTAGCCAAGACTTTACCATCAGCCTTTGTTCATGTGTTGGATGATGTTGTGCGCATGGTAAACATTGTAAAGTCACGACCCATGAAATGTCGCATATTTGCAGCTTTGTGTGAGGAGATGGGAGCAAAGCATAAAACCTTGCTGTTTCATACGGAGGTCCGGTGGTTGTTGCGTGGCAAGGTCTTGGTTCGTGTGTATGAGCTGCTGGAGGAACTTATAGTGTTTCTGACAAATAAGGGGTCAGATTACGCAAAGCAGCTTGCAAGTGATGAGTAATGTGCAAGGCTGGCATACCTGGCAGATATATTTCATCATCTGAATGAATTGAACACCCGAATGCAAGGCCGAAATAAAAACCTGCTTACAAGTACAGATAAAATAAATGGATTCCGTTCAAAGGCGCAACTCTGGCATCAATACGTGGAAAGTGGAAATCTTGAAATGTCACACTCACCATGCAATGGCAAGGTGTTCACACTGCTGCACTGTGTGAGATAATAGTTAAGCATTTAAAAACTCTTGAGGAGAAGTTGTCAGAGTTGAGAAGTTGAGGAGAGTTGTTTTATTTCTCTTCAGTCTCCACTGAATGCTTTGACTGGGTTAGGGACTCTTATAGCTCAGCATCAGTTGTTGGAAAGGAAATGACTTTACAGGAGCAGGAGGAACTAATTGAACTGAGACAAAATCGTGGTTGCAAGCTAAGATTTGCTGATCTACCTTTGGACAGTTTTTGGTTGGATACTGCCAAGGAGTTCCCCCTCCTAGCAAACAAAGCCATTTTGACATTGCTCCCTTTTTCCACTACATATCTGTGTGAGATTAGCTTTTCAAGCATGATTGCTATGAAAACCAAATACAGAGAGACTGAGAACTGTTGACGAAGAGTGACGTGTGTGTCTTTCTTCGATTCCAGCCAGAATATCAGCTTTGTGTTCAGCCATACAGGCCCAGGTTTCACACTGAAAGTATTTTATAATTTTTCACTATTCTGTTTACTTAATATTTCATAATAAAGTAACTATAAAATACTTTCTTTGTGCTTATTTGATTCCTATTCAAGAGAATTACTTTATTATAGTCAATATAGTTAGAGAGTTATAGTCAATTAGGCACAGAGTTAATTTTTTAACATTTTCTAATGGTGGTGTGCCTCGTGATTTTTTCCCCCGCGACAAGTGTGCCTTGGCCAAAAAATGTTGGGAAACGCTGAGTTAAACCATTCAATAAGTCAATAATTTAAGTTTGGGAGTTCTTAATTGTTTGTGATTTATTTTAAATTTGGGTAGTCAGCTTAACCTTTTAGTGCATAAAAAAAATTTAGTAACCAGTCTCTAAATTTTGCAATGTTAATGTTTGAATAAATTAAAATTTTTTTTTAAAGTAAAAAACAAGTGTACTGAACACGCACGCACGCACACACACACACACACACAAATTCTGGCTAATTGAAATATAAATTTAATAAATTACCTAGATCACAACTGTCAGAATTAATATTAATGTATATTTATTTATTATTTTCTCTTTAAACTAAATTCTTTAAATATTTACTGTGATTTAAATGTTTGCAGTGTTTGATAAATTTATTTCAATTTTTTTATATCTTCAAATCATTTAATTTCTTTAATAAATATAAATTAATTTACTATTGTATATATATATATATATAAAATGAGATTTCAGTTTTAATAATTTGGCAATCATAATATTTTAAAGATAATTCTGAATTAATTTATAATTTCTTTCATTTTTAATATCAAATTATAAATGCACTTGTTAATAAATTATTTATTTAATTAGCATTTTGTATTTGTTATCTGGAATTTAAACATGAAATACAAAGAAATTCGATATTAATAAAATTTTATTAATCTTGCTTACAATCTTTTTCTAAAACGCTCTTTTTATATTTCAGTGAGTCATTTTGGATCTGAAAAATACAAAGATGGAAGAACTGAAGGTCATGCATTTTTATATCATCCTAACAGTTTTCCACATGAAGCTATTGGACCTGTGACTTTTATGTGGCAACCAAATATGCTTAATGATTCAGTTGATTTCCCAAACACTAAAAACGTGCGTAAATTATGGATATGGTGCCATCCTTCATTTCATGATGAACTTGTTGATGTTTTAATTAATATTTTTAATCTAAAAGGTGTACCCTTTTCTAAGGTTTCAAATACTTATAATGTTCCTACAGATGAGGATTGTGATATTGAATCATTTGACTGTGTAGATAATAAAGATATTAGTGAAAGTGATCAATGTCAACAGCCTGCCTTTGCTTCTAAAGTAAACTTTGAAAAGGTTAATCTAAAATTTTTTAGGAAATATGTTTATACTGCTGGTAACATTAAAATGAGTCTTTTAAAGGATAAACTAATTCGCTTTCATATTATTGGTCCCAGTGCATGTTCCATTCTATGCAATGTTCTGGAATTGGGAAATATTGATCAGGTTACTTCGTCTGAAAATAAAGTTACAGGATGTGACTTAAGTATGCAAAATGGGAATTTAAATGATTTATTAAGTTCTACAGTTCTAGTTAATGGCAATAATATGAATGATATTAAAGATCACAAAAGAGACTTTGACTTTAATGGAAATAATGAAAGCTGTTTCAGCGCCTCAAAAAAGCGTAAAATAAATGTAGAATGTGAAACTGTTTTAAAACGTAGCACATTGGAGAAAGTTATAGAAACAGAATGCAAAGAGAATAATGACATTGTAACAAAGTCAGTTGTAAAGAGAACACATGATAAAAAAAAGGAGCAGAATTTATTGTCTAGAAATTATGAAGAAATAAATAAAGTAAATGCCTCTAACTTGTATACTTCTAATAGTAAACTGTGGTGGCAGTCATATTATGAAAATAACAGTGGGAAATCTGCACATGCTCAAAGACAGATGCTTATTAATTGTTTGCAAAGCAGACATTTAAATTATTTTATCTCACCTGGTTCAATATTTGGTCTTACTGTCAGAGATCCAAGACTTGTTACACGTGATAAGCAAAAGAAGTTTTCTCCTACAATAGGTATTTTCTACTTTATGTAACTTTTATTTGCTTTCTACTTTATCTACTTTATTTAATTTGTATTTCTGGTAATTTATTTTTCAAATTGATTGTGTCAGTTAATTATTAAGTTTCTAATTTTGCTACAGGAGTTGATATTAAATTTGTTCTTGAATGGAAATTGATTCTTTAACTTTCATTTATAATGTATTGTTATTGGTTTAAATCTTTGAAGCTAATAGTTTTGTTGAAAATAATACGTGATGAAAAATCTATATAAAAATTAGAATTTATTTTTCAAATTAAATATTTAAAAAAACATTGTATGATTGTAATACAAGCTTAATTTAAGAGTTAAAATTATGTGTTAATAATAGTGTTTATAACCATTATCATATTTTTAAATGAAAGCAATTTTGCAACTTAATCTTTTAATTTCAATTATTGAAAAAGAATTTGTAATTTTTAATCAGTTTCAAGGAAGCAATTAATTCAAAACTTCAGTATTTAAATTCTGATAAATTAACCATAAAATTTGATGTTTATGAATTGTCTTAAATCTAGACCATAATTTTGCAATTTTCTGTCTAATGCAAAATTTAGTATATTTGTTAACTAAAAGCATAGAGAACATATATGGGTATGAACCTTTTATAATTTTTATGTGCAATGCTTAAATCAAGTCTATTATTGATAGTTATTCAATGAATTAAATTGAAAAAAAATATTAGCATTTCTATGCATACAAACATTTTATTAAAAATTTTTTTATGTGTGTAGAAAATGTGTTTTAAATTATTAAGTGAATAAAAGCATTTTTATTCCATTCTCATTGACAAGTATGATAAACTTAGATGAAAGCAGCCTATCAATAATCTAATGTGGTACTTACTTGAAGATTCTTGTAATTACTGATAACTAATAGCTTGCTATCAGATTTTTTTTTTTTTTGAGAGTTATCATTGACTTTTTCCTTTGTTTTTGGTAATCAGTGTATTTTAGTCCATAAATTCAATATTGGTGTTATAAGGTACTTAAATAATGACAAACCTTGAAAAGATATTTATTAATTTTACTTAAAAACAGTAACAATTATAAAGTAAATAGTGTGACAGTATAAATAGTGAGCTGACTTTCAAGTTCCAGTCACCTCAGTGGTAATATATAGTATGATCTACTTTACATAGAGGATGCTGATCTTAGAGTTTCTTAGCTTGCACATTAGTTTTTGCCTGCATTAATGATCATCAATAAAACAAAGTTATGTGATCCAGTGATGTTTATGTGTTAGTTTTAAAATTTGTTTACTGCAGCACTTTGAATGGTTTAAATCAATAAACTACAGTACAATTTTTAGTTAGTAAACATCTAAACTTTACTTTATTGTAGTGTTAAAATTATTTAATTTTCTTTTAAAGATGTGTGAATAATAAAATTTTCAGATTTATAAGTAAAACTTTAAGATTGAAACAAGTTGTGTAGATATTTGCTCCTCAGAATGCTTTTTGTGTAAAGCATTTTAACATCTCAAATATTATGGCTCATATTTGTAACTTATATGAGTAAAAATTTGTTTGATATGTATAAAAATAAAGTGGTATCTTCATGTGTGTAAAAATGTTTTGTTGCTCATCCGCTTGGTGTAGGAAAACTTACACCAAATCCAACAGACACATTAGAGTTTCAAGACTCATCAAAAGCTGCTTCCAGGAGGTTTCTAAACAATATAGCAGGTAGAGAACAAGAGTAAGGGGAATAAATCTTTTCCCTATTATGACATTCCATGCATTTCTAATAACCTCTTCTAAACTTCGCAAAATCTTTTATAGAAACATGCGGCTGCTACAAAACAGACCAGCCTGTGCTCTTAGCTGCTCACTAGTTATAAATTAGAGGAAGGCACTAAGTATATGAAATTAACTTTTATGGAGAAAGTGGATTTACAAAGGAGTTAGTTCTTCTGAGTTAGTGACTGGAAGATCACATACATTAAGTAAACATATTTGCAATCTCATTCCTGTGCATCCCAACTTCTAATGATATCCATGGAGAACAGATTTCCTCTATCTTTGTTGAAAGAGAAGTATTTTAAAATATCCGGATCAGCTTTTAAATATTTTTGGCCATTGTTTTAGATATTGAGAATGAGATTTGTTGAATGGTTACTATCAAATTCATATTTATAAACATCATAATGAATTCTCAACTGGAGAGATTTCTTAACAAACAATCAGAAAAGAGAAGGCCCCTTTGTCAAAGTTCACATTAAGTATCTACATATATACATTTCATGGTGTCCTTTGAATGTATTTAAACTCTGTTCCATTTTGTTAATAAAGAACAAATATTCGGAATTTTCATGTAAAAATCTTATGGAAAAGTTTAAAAAAAGTGCATAATTGAAATGTTTAATCACAGTAAGTAATATATTTTTATCTTTAAGTGTGGAATTGTCTCTTGAGAATGTCCTGATTTTTTGAAAAAAATTTCTGGTAAAGAACATTGAAGAGTTATTAAAGATAATCACAGGAAACTTAGCTTTGCATATATCCATTTAATATTTTGCCTTCATATATTTACCTTTATATTATTTAATATATTATTAATAATACCCATAACAACTTAAATGTGTCATTGAAATTTTATGTTATCATTAGAAACTTATTAAACATCTTGCTTAAAAAAAGTGTAAAAATAAGAAATTTATAGTTACATGAATTTATATATATTTATATCTATTTCTTTTAAATTTAATATGTTGATATTTCTGAAAACCTTACTGTAATCTCTTGTCTTATATTAATTCTGTGAAAGTTGATTTTTTTTTCTTTAAATTTTCATGCATGATAACATTGAAGAAATTATAACATTTAATTACTTAACCAAATACTTATTGTGACAAAGCTCTTTGAATAATTTCTGCGATTTTAAATCTAAGTAAGATGTGTATGAGTTAAAAGAATTAATATCATGTTTTTTTAAGCTTTACATGAATTTATTTATTAAAAATATGAAATAAATTTTGAAAGTTATTTTTTTGTATGATCTTAAATTTCATCATTTAAAATGTTAAGACATCTTTTTTATTCTGAAGTTTTATATTTTCTACCATTTTCTTTTTAACTCCTTTTTTTTTGGCCTTGTAAAAGTAATGTATTATATTTTCTTTTAACTTATATTTAATATTTTAATTTATAGATTCTTCTCATGGAAAAGAAATTTTTGATAAAATTTTTACTTGTGAAATGGCAAATTCACCATTGTGGGAAGAAAATATTCGAAATGTAGTGACTGCAACACAAATTCCCGAAAGTGAAATAAATAAAGAAAGATCCAAATATGCTATTTCTAGAGGTAAAGAGTCTAAACACTTTGATTAATTGGTTTAACATTTCTAGTTCATATTTGTTAGTTATTTCTGTGCTATTGTAATAGATCATGGTGTAAGTCCTTGTGAAGCATGATCACTTTTAAAACTCTTGACCTTTTCTTTACTGCTTTTTGTGTATATTCAGTGACTCCAAGCATTTTCAATCTTTCTTCCATTCGATTTTTTTTCTTCTTTGCACTAGGTCTTTCTCTCATCTCAGTTGTGGATATTGTATTGATTCAGAATCTTCTAAACTATAAAACAAGCAAGAATAACATTAAAACATTTAGGTATGATT
>JAPDSC010158944.1:86646-98864 GCA_026290005.1 Latrodectus geometricus
ATATATATATATATATATATATATATATATATATATATATCCAAACTATCCGATATTTTTTTGTTATAGTTGCAACAATATCCAATTCTTTAATAAGTACTTTTTTATCTTCTGTTTCCAATTTTCACAAATTACTTAAAAAATCTCCTAGTTTGTTTCTTGTTGCTTAAAATCTTTTAAATGGGAATTTTAAGCTTAATGTTTACATAGCTGGAACTTAATAGTTTTGTTGAGAAAATAATTTTTGCATTTTATTTAACAAAATTTATTTCTAGAAAAAATTCCCATTTTAATATCTTACTGAATTTTATAATATTCATGAATAATTCGAAATATTTAAATTCCTGAATTCTCAGCAATTATCTATTTATTCAAAATGTTAAATATTTTGTAATTTTTCTTTATTTCATGACATTATCATTTGCTTTGATTTTTGGTGAACAAAAGATCTGCACAACACCTGCCTTTATTTTGTAATAAAAATCTTGAATTTATAGTTTATCATATTCAAAGTATGCTTTACATGAAATAAAAAAAGAGAGATTTATGTCATATAAACCATGTTAAAACAATTTAAAATTATTTTGTTAATTATTCTTTTAATTTCTTCTGCTTAAAGACAAAAATTGAAGTATTTTAAATAAAATGCATGTACTGTCAGCTCTATATTATATCAAAATGTAGTTTTTGCTACTCTGACATGATCAAAAATTGTGCTTTCTCATGTAAGTAAAAAGTAACTCTGGAATTTTCATGCAATTAATGGTCATACCATTCTCTTAAACTTCTTTTTATGATAAAACAATTTAAATGATTCTTATAGCATTTGAATTTAAAGAATTTTAAATTTAAAATTAGTTTATAACAAAATTTTATTTGGGTAAATATTTTTTACAAAACCAGTTTTTTTCATTTTGCTAAATATGTTGCATTATATTTCCTAAAATATTAACCCTTTGATGGTTATGAACAAGTTCAGCTCGCAATCGAATCGTGCTTCATAATGCGCGCAAACGAGTTCCGCTCGGGAGCAAGATATTGACCGAAATGGTTAGTAATGAACACTACTTGCGTAGTGAAATGTTTCCCCAATGCGCGCTGACGAGATGACTTCGTTCGCCATTATTATTCTGCACTGATTGTGTTTCAAACGAATGCTACTCGCAAAATTTAGTTAGTTTTACTGTGTACAGATGGCAGTACAGGTTCCATGAATTTCTTTGCATAATGAAGGTGGATTTTTTTTGACCTTGTTCATTTTGTACGTATTTTGGCGCTGTTTTTAGGTTGTTTGTACAGTAAAATGGCTCAAAAGCGAGAGTTAGATAGTTATAATGATGATTATGATACAGAAACCTTATCAAGTTTTGAATCTGATGAAGACTCACACACAAAAATATTTTTAGGTAATTACTGTATTTATACTGTGCTTCATAAAGTTTTACATTAGTTGTATTTATTTAGTCCTTTCAATTTAATATTTGTCTTATATTTATAATTAACTATTATTATTTATATAATTGGTTATAATCACTTATAATTTACTGTTTGATAATTATTTTAAAGTACATAAAAACTGTTATTTATGTACTACAAATACTTTAAGACATTTTTAAAACGCGTGAGGTAAGCTATCTACGGCATCGCCAGAGAAAGGTGACATTTTCTGAAGAATGGCGGGGGAAAACAGCTGACACTTTCGACTACTGTTTACTCCTAATGCTGCGCGAATAAAGTAAACGGAAACTGCTCATTTTCATAACCGTCAAAGGGTTAATAAAAAAAAAGAAAAAAAAAAAAAAAGAAAGAAAAAAAAGTAAATTATTGAAGTACAGTAAACTTTTTAAACAAATAACAATTATGTTTTGATCAATATAAACTTTAAATTTTATGAGAATTTGATTTAAATGTAAGACATCGACTTTCTTGTTAATTATATTATTTTTAATTTGTTATAAGCTACTCAGTAAAAAATTTTCATTTATATATGAACAACAATATTTGGGAATAGTTAAAGACCTAAAATTTTAATTGAAAATATATTACCAAAAAAAATAAATAAATAATAATAATAATACAAATTTAATGCATTTTGTTGTTTTTTTTATAAAAGCAAACTAAATTGTTATTCATGTCTTTAAGAAATGATAATACTTTAAAATACTTAAATTATTTTAATTATTATATATTTAACCAATATTACAAAATATTTTTTTCATATTAGTAACAAATTCTCTAAGTGATTAAATTTACTTAATATATGAGTTTAATTTCATAGTTAATGATACATTTGAAATGAAATTGCTTTCTTAATTACTTTACAATTATAAAGGTAGCAAAAATAGAAATATTGCATTTGTAAAAACATGTCAGTCATAAAAATGATATTTAAACAAAGGTGGCTATAGTAACCAATCATTGATATAATTGCAAATATTGTAATTTAAAAGAACTAACATAACTTATAAACGAAAATAATTTTTATGAAATTTAAAATTAAGTGACATTTGTCTTCCCTTTTGTTTTCAGCAACATCATTAGGTTATATGTTATCTTCATTGTCAGTTTAATCGTTAAATAATCATATTTCATTCCATTTAAAGAGTTAAGTATATTAATTTTTTAAGTGATTTTTAAATATGCTAGATTTAATTTAATTCTATATTTTTTCAATTGCTATATAGAAACTGCCATAATTCATTTAGCCTTTTTTTAGTATTTATCTTTTAACATCCTCTATACTTCTGTCATTTAATATTTCCTTTGGCTTCTGTATTGATATGCACTTCTAAATGATAGAACAAATTGCTTTTTATTCTTTGAAAAATAATTGCTATATGGATAATATACCAGTGTTATTCTCCATAAATTAAAATGTTTTCTTATACCCATTTTTTGATTATTATTTATTAGATGGCATATAATCATCTTCCAATATCTTTAATACTTTTCTCAATGGAAATAATTTATATAAAGTGAATTGTTTTTTATTAAATTTTTTAGGCTTAATAAACAAAATTTATTAAACATTCCCAAATTCAAGGTTCTTTAACTTCTGTTAACCACTTAGATTTTTTTATGTTTTTAATTCACAGTAAAAATTAATATCATGAAGAAATATGTAACTAGTACTACCTTTTCAGTAAAAATGTAATTTAGTGATGCAATGTTTCATTTAAAATTGCTTGTCTAATTTAATATTTCAGGTTAAGTTATCTGTAGTTTAATCTGAAATGTTTATTTTTTTTACTGGTTTAAAATAATTTTCATTTTGAGTTTAATTTATGATCTTTATTTCCCCATTTTAATTTTATACATGTTTGAAAATACTTATATCAATGTTTTAATTCTGATTTTTTATGCCCTTAATTGTTACCTAATAAAAAAAAATTTTCATGGAAATAGTTTAATTTTTTAAAAAATTAAAAAAAATCTTTTTGTATTTTCTTTTTTTTTTGACAGAAATAGAAATATATCCTATCATCACTCATGATTAATACAGGACTAATTATGAATTTATAAAACTTACAAGATTAGAGTGCTAGAGGGATATTCTGACTGCAATTAAGATGTGATTTTTATAATTAAATTCGTAAAATGTAGAAAAATGACAAGTTTTTTTTTTTCCAAGAAGTTTAGTGTATAAAATTTAAAATACTTTTCCACCACTATCAAATTTTCTTGATTGAAAGACAAATATTTGTCTTTCAATAGAGAAAAATTTGATATTTTACAAAATGAAAAATGCAAAGAAATGTATAATAACTTATTTGCTGTAATTTTTAATTTCAATATTTTTGTTGCTGGCAGAATCCCTGAATTTTGGAGACAGAGAATCGAGAGTACCTATTATACTTATTCATCAAAAAGGTACAGAGGGTAAGTTTAAGCTTTTTGAGTATTTGTTAAAATTTTACAGTTTAAACATACTTTCTTTAATAAAGTCTGGAAAACATGGTCTAAAGCTTTTAACTGAAATTTTTTTCTTCTGAAGGAAAACTGAACTTTTGAAATCTAAAACGAATATCTTGGGTGATTTCTTTTCTCTCTTATTAATGTTAAACATGATACTTCTATTTACTGAATACATTAATAAGAAAGTGCCACAAACCATAATTATAATATGCTGATGTCTAGAATATAAGGAATTTTATTCAACTAAAAATATATTGGCTAAATACATTGACTTTATAGCAGAGACTATCAAAGCCTGCAATAAATAATTTGTTTAAACATAAATAACTTTGTCAATAATAGTTCAAGTCAAATAAATAATTTATGTCAAGTATTAAATAATAGCTTCAATCAAAATGGGGAGTGGAAAATATGTTTATTGTTATAGATTTGCAGAATTTATCATTGTTGCATTTGGACAGCAGAAGATATACCTTTATAAGAAAAACACTATAGTGCAATATCAGAGTTTGTGCTACATGAAACCATTTTACCAATGTTTACTTTTATGTCTTTCAAACTGGATTTTTGTAATTTGAAAATTTTAGAAATAAATTTTCTATAGTTTTATCTTAAAAAAGTGATTTAGGAATCTCGCATTTCCACAATTATGTCTTGAAACAAAGTGTTTAAAAGCAGTGTTCAATTGATTTGATATCTATTAAATAAGATTTGTTCATTATTCTCAACTGAATGCTATGGTAAACTATCATAACGAAATTGGTAATGAGATCATCCTATAAAATTTACTTTAAAATTAGAAATCTTAAAAATCGGTTGTAGTTGATTAAAAAAAGTGCTTAGTTCTTTTCATTAATATTGATTCAACATCCAAATAGAGGATGCAATGTGAGTTTTAAGTATTAATTGATGACTTATATTTTATCTTGTTATGAAAAATAAATTGTGTTAAGAATATTTAAAAACAATTGATGTAAAATGGTTTTCTCCATTTAGTGAGTGCTGTCAACTATGACAACTATCAAAATTTTGAAGTTTAAGAAAATTAAATGTTTAAAGAAATTAAATTCATGGGAAAAATTCATTGAGCTTGTGTGATTTTTTAAAATAATACTTAAAATTGCTGGATTTTTTTTTTCAAGTAACTGATATTTTCACTACTTGATGAGATCACAGGTTTGATTTTTTTATGTTTGAAATATGACATTGTTTGAAAATTTGTTATGAACGGAAAAATTATGAAGCTTAAAATGACTTTCGTTAACTGAAATTGATTTTTCTCACTTATTTTTAAAGTTCTGATATAATAATTGAGGCAAAGTATCTTCAAACTTGAAATATGCTATAAATTCTTGAATTTACTTTTTATGTAGTTTTTAATATGCTTTTTAGGAAATAGCAATTTCTTAAAAGCTCTTGATCTTTATGTAGTATTGTTTACCTTTCAGATTTTTTCAGTCATAAGAAAATAAGTTAGCTAAAAATATAAACTATCTCAAAAATATTGTTAAAGGAAGCTTATTATATGTAAAACTGAAATATTGTAAATTAGACACCTGACTGCAAAATATTAATGTGATGCATTACAAATAGTTCTAAATGTTTCATTGAAATAAATTAATTAAATAGCATTAGTAAACAAAATGAAAATATATTTTATATTGTCTAATTTAATTTAATGATAATATATAAGTCTTAATTGTTACAATATATGATATTTTTAAATTGACTTTTGTATTTTGTTATATTAGACTCTATTTTGATGGTTAAATAAAAATTTCTTTTCCTTATTTATAGGTTTTGCTTCTGGATTTGATTTAGTTGCACCACTAGGATGGGGTATGGCCTTTTGGATTCCTTTGATACTTAATGGTGGACGAGCTGCTGGTCTAAGGGATTTAAATTTTGTAAATTTAGAGACAGGTCAACCCAGTTTTCCACTTAGTTATCCAGATACTAAAGCTGGTAACAAATATGAAGAAAAAAATAGAATTGAAGAATCAATTGTTTATTTCAAGCGACCCAAGGCAAAAAGACCAAATTTTTTTACATTTGGTGTACCTAATCCATATTTTATGCCTTGGGAAGTTCTCATTAATGAATGGAAAAAAGAAATTGAAGATATTGGTCATAGTATTTTTTTCCCTAATGTAATTTCTAAAAAGAATATATCCTATGATAATACATTATTTGATAATGATAGTAAGAAATCCTTTTTTGTTTTGAGGCGAAAAGAAATTCAAGATTTAATTGATTTATTTGATCAGTTGAACAAAGTGCCAAAAAGAAATGTAGCTGATAAAAAATTTGAAGGTATGAAACAAGATTATAATGATTTTGTTGCATCAAATATTAATTCTTTTAGAAAGATTGTAACTTCTTATGTTTTAATTAAAGTTAAATGTAAAGGCAGGGGCTGTCCAACTAAACATTCTGGTGTATACATGCTTAATGATTGTGATATTAAAGAGATGAAAAGGTCTTCTAATTTTCTAGGCCCTGTAGAATTTAATCATACAAGTAAAGCTAATAAATTACCAAATGAATCTCCACCATTGGTTGGAATTAAAAATTCCTGTGATAGGAATGCAAAACAATTAAGTGAATTGAATAAAGATGGCTTAAATAATAAAGACATTAAATCTAATAGTCATATCAATCCAAAAGATTTAGAGAGGCCAGAAGTACAGAAGATAAAATCTTGTTCTTCTCGTCAAATGATTGGTTATATTTCTCAAGGTGGATTTTCCAGCATGTTAGGGAAAGGGTGTGGTATTGGCCATTGTAGTTTTGTTGGATTGCTTATAATGTTGAAGAATTGTATATATTCCCAAATTACACCTCATGTTTTAATACGTGAACAACATAGCTTTCAGTATAGACTCTGCTCTATAGAAGTTATTAAAAACTATTTATAAATCCATGATGTTATTTTTTTTACTTATTATTAGTAAAATCACATACAAAGAATTTTTATATTTTATTTTGAAAATACAAATTTTTGTATTTAATTGTAGAATATTGTTTTTCTTTTTATATATAATATTGAATAATGTTAAATTTAAGCCTGTTTTACATTATATGCATATATTTGAGTGTTTATATGCACAGATAATCGAGTGCCATATTAAAATATTAATTATGAATACATACAGAATGCATTACTATGTAATCTTTTTATTAAAATTTTCTTCGTATGCTTTTATTTCATATTGCATGTTTTTATGTATATGTATGTATTTACATGTATCCGTATACATACATATACATAAAATCACGTAATTTGAAGTAACAGCACTGTAAATATAAATATAGTAACATGTATCTACATATATACATTTGTGCTACAGTGCATGAGCCAAAACAAATGATGACATAACTATATATTCATTTTTAATTGTAGAAACTCTAAGCACACACAAAAATACACATACAACAATCATGACAAATTTAAAAATCTAAAAATGAAATATAATTTCTTTTATATTCTTGCTTGGAAACTATGTGAAATAGGTTTTTGCCTTTTTCTAAGTAATATGTAAGCCTTACAATCCATACATACATACATGCATGCATATATGTTTATGTATTTAATAGAAATTAAATTCTTGATTTTAGGAATTGAATATTTCAGGAAAGAATCAGATCATTGCAACTGAGTTTCATTTAAACACAGTTTATATCATATAAAAACGAATGTGTTATGCATATTATCTGTGTTTCAGTTAGAATTATACACAAGGGATTCTGTTGGGTATGAAGTTATATTGGTCTCGATGACAATAAAAAGTCTCATGCAGTTGCTAAAGCTGCATGAAATCCATTTAAACCATTTGTTCCACTTTTAGATATGGGAAAAAGAATAAGAAAGTTTATCTATTCTCTCTGACAGGATACAAGAAGCACACAGCCCTCAGGGGGTTTACATTCTCTAAGTAAACACGGGTGTCACAATCCCGAGGTACCCCAGTGATCTGTCCTCTTCTCTTTTTTTCTTCTCTCTTCTTCTCTTCTGCTTTCTCTTCCTTTTCTCCGTCATTGTGATTGACTCTGATGAGGCTGAGGGCTCCCCTTGAGCAGCTGTTGCTCTATTGCTGATAGCTTCTCTTGGGGACTAAATCACCCACATGTTTGCTGTGCCTTGAGACCCATGTCCCTGGAAAGGAGAGTGATAGTAATTGAGGCCTCCGGGGATCAACACATTACTTTGGCCTCTGCTTCAGGTAAACAGGAGGTGTGTAAAGCTTACGTATTCCTTAGAAAAAGGCAAAAACCTATTTCACATAGTTTCCAAGCAAAATTGTGTTACTTTTATAAATTTTGCCCACATTTTTATGAAACATAATAAAGTGTAAAAAGAAAACTGTTATACAGAGCACAAGACATATTTTATAAACCATTTTAATATTGAATCTTAGGGTTACTGTAAGCTAGACATTGTATAGCATCATCTAAAACATATCTTTTGTCCTAGTAAGAGTACAAAGCAACTTTATTTTGAACAACTGTAAACAGAGTTTGATTATTGATATTATCGTGTGTTGTAAATTTTTATTTAAACTTTAATTTCTTAAAGTGTTTTTATACGTGCTTACATTGTAGTTCTTTAAGCAACATTTCTTTATTCCTTTCGCTTGCCTTTTAATATACTCAAATGCATTCATTTTAAGTTTCAATCTTACAAATTCTTTTTTGGGGTTACGTACTCCGACTTTAAATATTCTAGTTAAACTCGATTAGATATATTGTGTAAAATATGATCTTCACTGAAATTATTTATATCTAAAATATTTTAAAAATAATGTTTTAGATCATGGTATACATCATCTGTTGAAATATTTAAGTACAAAGAATCTGTATCCACATATAATAATTCAACATCATTTTTATACAATTTCTTAAAAATTATTGTAATGCAGTTTTTCTTGAGCTTGTCAGATATGTGGCAACGTTGCATTTTGTACCATGCGCCAAGCCCAATTTTTTTCTAGTTCCATTGTCTTGGGTCACCTACTTTGTTTATAAAGTCTGATAGACCCTCAAAGGAGTTTAGGTGTAACTCTTTAGGATATGGATTACCTAGAGTTGTGAATCTTGTAAGGGCAAAAGCATCACACTCATATAGGATATGATGAGCTGATTCTACCCCTGCGTGGCATTTCCTACAAATTGGTTCCTGTTTAAAAAGCCCCATTGTATGAAGGTGTTTCCTGAAATGAGAGTGCCCAGTAATAAAGCCTACAATTGCTTGAGTCTTCAATCTTGGGAGTCTAAGAATTTCAGATGCAATTTTCTCAGATGAGTTGAAAATCATGCTTTTTGCATGTTTCTGTCCAGGAGAGTCACGCCAAACTTTGTTCATCTCCTGTTTTTCCCATTTTTGAATGGCCTTCCTTGTAGTCTTCACGTTCATCCCCCAAAAGGGTTCCATTCCTATTGGATTGAAAGAGGATCCCTGTTTTGCAAGTTCATCAGCTCTTTCATTACCTTTTATTCCTATATGCCCTGGCACCCAAATAAGAATAATTTTATTCCCTTTTGCCAGTTCCTTAAGGAGATTTTTACATTCCATTACAATTTTTGATTTGACTTGGTAAGAGTAAAGAGCCATCAATGCAGCTTGACTGTCGCTGAAAATAAGAATACGCTTGCCTTGGTAGCCCTTCTTTAAATTTATCTGCAGACAGTTGAGGATAGCAAGAACCTCCGCCTGAAAGACTGTGGCATATTCCCCAAGCCCTTTATAAGGGCTAAATGCAATAGACCCCCAGTCCAGTTAGCCCTATGATATCCTTTTGGAAATTCTTCCAATTGGTCCTCATGGGGTCCCTGAAGCGGCGGTCAAAATTTATACTGGAGTTTATTTCGAAGTTAATTCGAAAAAGGGTTCCATTCCTATTGGATTGAAAGAGGATCCCTGTTTTGCAAATTCATCAAATTTTTGAGTACCCTCTTCTTCTATATGCCCTGGCACCCAAATAAGAATAATTTTATTCCCATTTGCCAGTTCCTTAAGGAGATTTTTGCATTCCATTACAATTTTCGATTTGACTTGATATGAGTAGAGAGCCATCAATGCAGCCTTTTGGATATTCTTCGAATTGGTCCTCATGGGGTCCCTGAAGCGGCGGTCAAAATTTATACTGGAGTTTATTTCGAAGTTAATTCGAAAAAGGGTTCCATTCCTATTGGATTGAAAGAGGATCCCTGTTTTGCAAATTCATCAAGTTTTTGAGTACCCTCTTCTATATGCCCTGGCACCCAAATAAGAATAATTTTATTCCCATTTGCCAGTTCCTTAAGGAGATTTTTGCATTCCATTACAATTTTCGATTTGACTTGATATGAGTAGAGAGCCATCAATGCAGCCTTTTGGAAATTCTTCCAATTGGTCCTCATGGGGTCCCTGAAGCGGCGGTCAAAATTTGTGCGGTCTGTGGTGTTAAACGCATCACTGTCAGAAGAGATGGTAAAGTTATTGAAACTAAACATCTCATTCTGACATTTGCGACACCAGACCTTCCCGATTATGTTAAAGCTGCTTACATGAATCTTCCCGTCCGGCCTTACATTCCAAATCCCTTGCGATGTTTTCAGTGCCAACGTTTTGGGCACTCGAGGAATGCTTGCAGGGGCAAACTGACTTGCGCTCGCTGCGCAGCAGTTGGCCACGATAATTCGACCTGTACAGCAAAGGAGGAATGTGTCAACTGTCATGGTGACCATCCCTCCTATTCTCGTAGTTGCCCTCAATGGGTACAAGAAAAAGAAATTACTACCTATAAAGTGAAAAACAAATGTTCTTACCCTGAGGCAAGGAAACAAGTTACCTCTCGCACACCGCAACCAGGTATGAGTTATGCAGCCGCTGCAAGAAAGGTCACCAAAAATATAAGTACTCAAACGGATACTCTGTCACTTCCTGTCACTAGATTACCCCAAACATCAACCGAAAGGCCAAAATCTTCTAATTCCATCTTTCGAAGAGCTCCTTTGGCTAAATCAAGAGGTGTCAAAGCCTCAAAATTAAAATCTGCAAAAGAGGGCGCACGAAAGCCCTCTTTATCCACCCGTAAAGCCTTATCCCTAGAAGCTGACGCAGTTTCTCTTCATCCCTCGGACGATGATGTATCGTTCGAGGAGATGTCGGAAGATATGCATTCCAGCTCTGGGAAAGGAGCTTTTCAATTTAAAAAATAACTTCCTTTGTTTCTTGGAACTGCCATGGTTTGCGATCCCATCTTGATGACATCAAGTCTTTAACGTCAGCTTATAACCCCGCATGTGTGGCACTTCAGGAAACATTCCTGAAGTCTACAAACAACATTGCTCTGCGTGGGTTTAGGTGCTTTCGAAAAGACTGTGGTGACGATGGTGCAGTGTCTGGAGGTGTTTGCATATTAACATCTAATAACTTCCCCAGCACTGTCCATCCATTAAACACTACTCTACAGGCTGTGGCTGTGAAAATTCACACGACAAATTTAGTAACAGTCTGTAGTTTGTATTTGCCACCACATGATGTCATCCGCCAAGAGGAACTCGATGATTTAGTTGATCAGCTGCCGACGCCATTTATGTTGCTCGGTGACTTCAACGGCCATAATACTTTGTGGGGAAGTGATGATACAAATTCTCGCGGTCGTCAGATAGAGCGGTTTATAACAGATAACTGTCTCTGTCTGATTAATACCGACGAGAAAACTTATTTCCACCTACCCACAAGAACATTTCATTCGTTAGATCTGGCCATTTGTTCCCCCTCACTTCTGCCATTGTTAAAATTGTTTGTAGGGAATGATCTGCATAATAGCGATCATTTCCCCCTCGTCGTCTCCCAGATTGGAGGTAGTAGTGTGCAGCAACGTGTACCTACTTACGTGTACAGTCGGGCAGACTGGACGCTTTTTACACAATTGGCAGTTGTTGATGATACTATGGTCATGATCCGAAATATAAATGAGGCCGTTGAAATGGTCACGAAAACCATTATACGTGCAGCTGATATTACAATTCCTAAAAGTTCCTCTAAAATACACAGGCGATGCAAACCTTGGTGGAATGAAGAATGTCAAATCACATATAAGAGACAGAGGAAGTTATGGGGGTTATTTAGGAGATACCCCACAACGGAGAATCTTATTGCCTTTAAGAGAGCAAAAGCATTAGCTCGTAGAGCTCGTCGTAGAAGTAAGAAGGAATCCTGGTCTTGCTATGTTTCTTCAATAACATCTTCAACATCCAGTAAGCAGTTGTGGAGAAGAGTCAAGGCAGCCAACGGAATTTACAAGGAATTTCCCATT